>CM077165.1:96853635-97015898 GCA_039583875.1 Platanthera guangdongensis
TTATAAAGTTTCATCCTTATCTTATACTTGTTCCTTGTTGATGCAGGAGACCAAATGGAAGAGAAAATGAAAAACATATCGGAAAACCTTCATGAAATGAAATTAAATTCAGTAACCAATAATGAATTAACTGACAGTGATGAGCTTTTTGAAGCTACTGATTTAGTGAATAACATAAATCAATTAATGAGAGACAGGGATTTTGATAGAAAGCAAATTCAAGAACTAACACTGCAGGTTCCAAAAATTCAAGGATGATCTTCAAAGGTTGTTCAAGTTTGAAGACTCCACAAACAAGCTGAATAGTCTCATATCTATGCAAAGATCTACACAAGATAAGAGTGGATTAGGCTATCATACAGGAGAATCATAAGAAGGAACAGAGAAGGGTGAAAATCAAATGAATTTCAAATTCAAAGGTGCTGAAAATCTCATGCCAAAAGGTATACTTGTCACCACTCTCCAATAAAATTTGTTATATCTGCAAATATTATGGTCATGAATCTATTAACTGCAATTTTATAATTTTCATCTTTATCATCTTTTAGCACCGTTAATAGTTGTTTTTACTGCAAAAAATATGGTCATACTATAAGAACCTGCAATAAGTTAAACTCCTCAAATGTTTTTGAAAATAATAATGGAATCTATCATTGCTATGTTGTTCAATCTGCCCTAAAAGCATTAAAAGAAAGTAGATCAATAAATGGATAATTGACAGTGGTTGCACTAGTCATATGACAGGAGAATTAAAGAAAAATTAAAAATCTAGAAAACTATCTAGGAGGCACATTTAAATTTGGAAATGATCAAGGAGCATAAATTAAAGGAAAAGGTGAAGTCTCACTTGTTAATGGTAAATTAAAAATGTCTTATTTGTAGAAGGATTAAAACATAATCTGCTAAGTGTAAGTCAAATTTGTGATCAAGATTATGAAGTAACATTCAATAAAGAAGGTGTAAAAGTTTATGACAAAAATGGCAATGTAGTGGCTTTAGGAAAAAGAAACAAAGAAAATCTATACATCATGAGTGATTCCATCAATCCAAAATGTATGATAACTCAAGAAGAAATGACTGGTTATGGCATAAGAGAATGTGCCCATATTAGTTTTGACAATTTAGTAAAATTATATCAATGTCAAGCTGTAAGTGACATTCCTAAAAATTAAAAACCAGTAAATCCTATCTGTGATTCTGTATGAAAGGAAAAATGGTTAGAGTTAAACATCCTAGCAAAGAAATTAATACCTCTAAACTACTAGATCTTATTCACATGGATCTATGTGGTCCTTTTAGGACTGAGGGGTATAATGGTGAGAGATATTTCATGAAATGATAGATGACTACATAAGGTTAACATGTATCACTCTTTATGGAGCAAGATGAGGCATTCAAAAGCTTTTTGATAGAAAAAAAATCAGTTCATGTAAAAAAACAATCAGGAAAGAGCATAAAAAGTATAAGAACAGATAGAGGTGGGGAATTTATATCAAAAGAATTCAAAGACTTCTGTATTGATAATGGAATTAATAAACAATTACTGAAGCTAGAACACCACAACAAAATGGTGTTGCAGAAATGAAAAGTAGAACTATTCAAGAAATGATTAGGACTTATACTTAATGAAAGTAAGCTAAGTGATACCTTCTGGACCTTTGCAGTTCAAACAACTGTTCATATAATGAACAGGTGCTTATTAAAAACATGATTCTCAAAAAACACCATATGAATTGTGGTATAATAAAAAATCTTCAGTTAAATATCTAAAGGTATTTGGAAGCAAATGTTGGGTTAAGAAGAAGAAGCTGATCTTGGAGGAAAGTTAGATAACAGAAGTGATGAAGCTATATTTTTTGGATATTCTTTGGCCAGTAAAGGGTATAGATGTCTCTTAAAAGAAAGTCAAAAAATTGTTGAAAGCTCGGATGTTAAATTTGAAGAATCTAATTTCAGACAAGTAAAAGTAGATTCTGAAAAAGATGATGACCCAATAGAAAATCAAACAAATTGAAATTACACCTGAACTAGATAATTCTGATTCATCTAGTGATGCATCCATAAACTCAAATGTGGATGAAAACACAGAAATAATTCCAAGAAAAATCAAAACATGCCACAAATATCATCCTGAAAGTCAAATTATTGGAAACCCAAGTCAAAGGGTGTCACTAAAGAAGAAATCACCAAGAATACTATATTCCATATAGCCATAGATGAACCAAAAACTGTAAAAGATGCTCTTGTTAATGAATCTTGCTACATGCTATGACTGAAGAAATTCATCAAATTCTAAAAATAACACTTGGGAACTTGTAGAAAGACCTAAAAATAAAAATATTATTGGTTCAAAATGGGTGTTTAAAATAAGCTAATGAAAAAGGTGACGTCATTCGAAATAAAGCTAGACTAATATGTAAAGAATATTCCAAATAGAAGGTATAGACTATGAGGGAAACTTTGCTCATGTCGCAAGAATGGAGTTAATAAGAATGTTTCTTTCAATGTCCATAAACTTAAACTTTAAAATTTTTCAAATGGCGTAAAATCGCCTTCTTAAATGGCTACCTAGAAGAAGAGGTTTACATGGAGCAAACCTGAAGGATTTGTTGATCGCACAAATCCCTCACATGTATGTAAATTAAAGAAGGCATTGTATGGATTAAAGCAAGCTCCTCGTGCCTGGTATGAACGGTTAGATGATTTTTTACACAAAGCTAATTTGTAAAAAAGTCAATTGAACAATACCTTATATATCAAACACACTAAAGATAATCTAATATTTGTTCTCATATATGTTGATGATATATTATTGGTTCAAGAGACTTAGCTTCATCAATGACTTTGTGAAAGAAATGAAAAATACTTTTTGAAATGTCAATGATAGGTGAACTATCATATTTTCTAGGTTTACAAATACATCAAAAGAAAGAGAGATTCTTTCTAAGTCAAAGTAAATATCTATTAGAAATACTTGACAATTTGGAATGAAAGATTGTAAACCCATTAGTACTCCCATGAGTACAAATGAGAAGTTATCAAAAGATATGGATGGACAAGAAATTGACCAAAAACACATATAGATCCTTGATAGGAAGTCTCTTATACTTAACATCAACTCGACCAGATATAATGCACTCAGTATGTTTAATATCTAGATTTCAAAGTAATCCTAAAGGAGAGTCACTGGAGTGCTGGAAAATGAATCTTAAGGTATTTGAAGGCACTATTGATTTGGGTTATTCTATCCAAATAAAAACAAATGACACTCTTATGGCTTATACAGATGCTGACTGGGCCGTTGTATCGATGAACGTAAAAGTACAAGTGGAGGAGCCTTCTTTATAGGAAACCATCTTGTGGTATGGCACTCAAAGAAGCAAGATTCAGTTACATTATCGACAGCTGAGTCAGAATTTGTTGCTTGCAACGACATGTTGCAACACAATTTTATGGATGAAAGAAGAACTTAAAAACTTTGGGATTCAAATTGATAAACCTTTAGAGATAAAGTGTGATAACACAAGTGCAATTAATATCTCAAAGAATCCTGTTATGCACAATCGAACAAAACATATCTCTATAAAATATTTCTTCCTAAAAGAACATGTCACCAACAAGGATGTTATTCTAACCTATGTTTCTACAAAGGAACAACTAGCCGATATATTTACTAAACCCTTGTCAAAAATTCACTTCATTGACATAAGGAATAGCTTAGGGATCAAATCCCTAGTAGTAATTACCTGATCATCCAGGAAGGGGGCTACTACCCTTTGGCATGGTTGTCAAAGGGGGAGAATGGTAATAGGGGGAGACTGCTATTACTATTATTAAAAAATTAAAAGTTGACAACAATGCCAAAGGGGAGTTTGTTGAGGTAATTTTAACTAGGATTTTCATTGTTGTACTTCTTGTTTTTTATTTTTAATAACTATACCCTTTATTTTCAGGAAAAAGAATATGAACAAGTGTTATGTTAACACTTGGAAAGAAGATGATGAGAATCTATTTGCTTCAAACAAATGGTACCGTGAAGGGTACACATCTCCAAGTAGAAAGAAATTCTTCTACTAACCAAAAGCACTTTATGCTCTTTTAAATGTGGTTTTATATTTACTTCTTATGAATGACTTTATTGCTTTTAACAACATTAGAAAGACAATGTGTGGTGGATGGTATGAGCACAATAGTTCATGTTTTTTATTCAAATGTTTAAGTTGGAATATGTCCTTTTATGTTGATGGTGTGTAATGATATGATCAAGTCTATGTTAAACATGATGTAGGTATCTAAGCATTGTTTTGAAAATGATTACATGATGAGAAAGATAATTCATATCATGAAAGGTTATCACACGTAACACTATAATTGTTAACTTAATGCCTAAGTATTACACTTGTCAAACCTTACTTTTATGAAATATTTCGTAAGGTCTTTTATGAGTTTTATTAAGGTTTGTTTTTTTTAATATTAAGATAAATAATCTCAATTATTTTCGAAATTAAACCAGCCATTTTATTTAATAAAAACTATTTTTAAATAGGGCCGAATTTCTTGCTAACAATGGCGGTTTCTTTTTTTTAAAAAAAAACAAAAAACGAAATGGTAGCACCCCTTGATGAAAGGTTGCGGTTTTTTGAATAACTAACATTTTATAAATGCTATTGTGATGATTGATAAGGTGCTCAAGCCGTGTGTTCTAAAAATAGAAAGAGAGAAAGAAAACCGTGAAGGTGAAGAAGGAAAAACCGTGAAGAATTGTTGCCAAGACCAATGTCTTCGTTTTGTTCTCTTGAGGGCAATCTCAAAAGAATAAAGAATCAAGTCCACGATTTGATTGAAGAAAGGAGAAAGCCGAGCACTTGGATCTCAGATCCAAAACACTTGCATAAGAAGTGGAAGGTTCGGCCATTGAAAAGTCTTGTTGAAGAAAACCGTGAAGAGGCTTCAAGTTGGACGAGAAGGTTTGATGAGAATTAAGTCTTTATCCCTTCAAATATTGAGAAGAAAACTGAGGTAGTTGTTTGTTTAAAATTACTACATATCATCTTATTCATTGTGGACAATTAAGGTTTCAAACCTTAAGTAATTACTCCACAAGTTTTAGAGAGACAAATAAAGAAATTGTCACACAAATTCTTTATTTGCTCAAAGTTTAAATTCAACTTCAATTCTACTTCTATTAGCATCTTGTCTTTTAAATTTCATTAAGGTTGTTGTAATGATATTTAATCATATGTATCTTGTTAGAATAAAGATTTTTATTTAGATAAATTTATAAAAGAAATTCTGTGATTTGTTGAGTTAATTTATTATGAATTGTTTGACATTCAAATTGTTATATGTATGTTAACTTCCTTTATGTATTGTCATTAGCACTCAATATTAACATATCCCTCACTTTCAATTGTATCAGAGCCAGGTTGTTTGGTTTTATAGGCTAATACCTGAACCAAAGGTTCCTTTGATAGATCTTATTTTCTCTAGTGTCTTTCTTATATCATGGCATAAAATAAATAATATTCAAGCACCACCTCCAGTCTGTAATCTGAATAAGTTTGCAATCTGGAAGGCAAGAATTAGATTATATATGAACTCTATTGATGAGGATATATACAATTCTATCTTGACAGGTCCCCCTACTCCTTCCGCCTCTACTTCAACAAGCACCTCAGCAGTTCCACCACCTGAGTGGACAGAAGTTGAAAAGAAGGCAAAGATTGCTGATGTAAAGGCCATGAACATTTGGCACAAACTATGTCAGTTGATATATTCCAGAAGGTGGCTGAGTGCACTTCAGCAAAAGAAATTTGGGACTCTCTAAACCAAATAGTTACAGGATCAGTTGATGAGAGAAAGGACAGAAGATCTTATCTCATCTTTTAATATGAAAATTTCAAGAAACATGAATCTGAGTCAGTAGCTGACATGTACAATAGACTCAGCTTAATTGTCAATGAGTTGAAGAAACTAGACCAAAATATCTCACTGACTGAGATAAATGACAAAATCCTAATGTGCTTCCCTAGCTCGTGGGATTCTAGGATCTGGCAAATCAAGGAGGCCATAAGTTTGAATAAAATTTCCACTGAGGCACTTCTAGGCGAGCTCAAATCTTATGAGCAGCTTATAAAGACAATAGAAGTAGCTGAGCAGAAGACCTCTTCATCAGAAAGAAAAGAGCAAAGCATGGCCTTTAAGGCATCTAAAGAATCTGAAACTCTTCAGCAAATGAAGTGTTGATGAGTCTGTTAGCCAAAAGATTCTACAAAATGGCTAGGAAAGACTTCAGAAGAAGGTTAATAAGGCAAGATGACAGACCAAGATTTGACAAACTCCTACCAAGGAGATTGTCTGATTTGGTTGCAAAAATCCTGGATACATTCTACCTAAGTGTCCAGAGAAGCAGAGCAAAGAAAAAAGGAAAGACAAGGACTCCAAAAAGCACTATAGCAAGCCCTCTTCTAGCACGCACAAGAGGAAGGAAAAAGGTTTTGTTGCTGAAACCTAGAGTGAAACAAAAGAAGAATCTTCATCTTCCAGCTCCAGTGAAGATGAGGAAGAAGCTAAAGCTAGAGTGGCTTGCTTAATGGCTATCAATGCATCAAGCAATCCATCAGAAGCTAAAGAATCATAAGCTGAAGATTTTGAATCTGAAGAGGATCAGGTAATATCCTCCTTTGATTTTACTTCTGAACATTTTAAAACTGAATTTAAACTATTATGTAATGATCTAATCAAATCTGAGAAGGAAATCAAACTTCTCAGAGATAGGATAGTTGAATAGGAAAAACTGTTATCTGAAAATATTGAACTAAAAGAAAAATTAGTTATAGCTTCTGAACAGATTAATACTCTAAAAATAATAATGAATTAGGCTAAGCAATTTGAAGAATCCCTAAATGGGAGAAGCATCAAATTGATGGACATCACAAGCATTGTAAATGTCAGGCTTAATGGCAAGCTGGGCTTGGGTGCTTCATCAAGCCAACCTTATTTAATTCAGAAAAACATTCTCTCAACCCCCATTAAATTCATATCTGCAAAGGGTAAAGAAAAACAGATGAGAATAATAAACCAACAGAATTAAATCAGAAATCCAAGAAAAGGAGAAAGAACAAGAAAAGCCCTAAGTATAACAATGTTCAATAGATATCATCGAACTCAGATTGACGAAATGTGTACAGTTCGTCGAACTCGAGTCGACGAACGCCGAACACAGATTTTTATGACAATTATTCTTCGAACTACGATCGACGAAACCAAAATGGTTCGTCGACCCGAGATTGACGATATTGGGGTACTTAGAATGAATATTTCCATTCTCTGAGCGGAGTTCGACAAACTCATCCCTATTCATCGAACTCAGTTCGACGAACTTATCAGAATTTGTCGACCCCAGTTCAAATTAACAGAAACTTTAATTACCCCAGAATATTTAACCAATCAAAGAATTTGTCAACCCATTTACTCAATGGATAATTCCACCTAGGAAATTTTACCCCCTAGGATATAAAAACCAACATGAATGTTCTTACATTTCCATTTTTAAATTTTTGAAGAACTAAGGACCCAAGGTTACCTGGGTCAAGAACATCTAATTGTTTTACTTTTCAGGTGAAAGGCTATCCTACCACAGAGTAACAGGGGTACCTGGATAGTGGTTGCTCAAAGCACATGATAGGAAGCAAGGAAATTTAACAAACTACAAGTCCGAGCTTGGTCCAAAGGTGATATTTGATGACTCCAACTGTGCCCAGACTGAAGGCTATGGGAATGTTAAGATTAGAGCTGTCCTTTCATGAAAGTTGCATATGTGAGTGGTTTAAAACATAACCTTATATCCTTACGCTATTTATGTGATGAAGGTTTAAGGCATCCTTTAATCATTCTTCTTGCATTATATCTTTTGTATAATAACTGTCTTAACTGGTCTTATGCATGAAAACATCTATGTAGTAAACTTCAAATCTGCTAGGTCAAATTTGCTTATTTAATCAAATCAGCAATAATAATGAATTATGACATATAAGATTAGGTCATGTTAATCTTAAAAATATTGCTAAACTTTTTAGGGACAACCTTGTTAGAGGATTGCCTTCTTGCCCCTACAAGAAGGAAAGCCTTTGCAGAGTTTGTCAATTAGGCAAGCAAACCAAAAATAGCTTTTAATCTATTAATAAGAGTGATTCACCCAGTATTTGTACCTGCTAAATATGGATCTATTGGACCCATTGTTGTATAGAGCTTGGCAGGGAAATCCTAGATGACTTCTCTAGGTTCACTTGGGTGTTTCTTGAGAAACAAATCAGATAACTTTAAAGTTCTTGCAGACTTTCTTAAGAGCATAAATATTGAGTACTATACTCCAGTTGCATTGATCAGAAGTGATCATGGTATTGAGTTTGAATCTCTTCCTATGCAAGACTTCTGTGAGATGGAAGGTATCAGGCATTGCTTCTCTGCTCCTAGAACTCCTCAACAAAATGGGGTAGTAGAAAGGAAAAACAGAACCCTCATTAAAGCTGTAGGTACATTGCTTGGAGATGCTTACGTGCCCCTATCCTTTTGGGCGAGGGTGTAAGCACAGCATTATGTCCTGAATAGAAGTTTAATACATAAACTTAAGGGCATGACTCCCTATGAACTACTCAAAGGGAAGCAACCTAAAATAGATTACTTTAGAATTTTTGGATGTAGATGTTATATTCATAATAATATCAGAAACATCTTAGAAAGTTTGAAGCAAAAGCTAAAGTGGGAATTTTGCTTGGATATTCCCAAGTCAGCAAGGCCTATAGGGTCTTTAATAAATCAACCTTAAAAATGGAAGAATCAGTACATATAACCTTTGATGAAGCTAACATATATTACAAGGAGAATGATTCTTCTAACCAAGATTTATTGCAGGTACCCCAACTTTGTGGGAAATTGGATGATTTAAACCTCACCCAAGAGGTTATATCACATCCTTCTCATCAAGTTGAAGAAGACAGTGAAGAAGATTCAAATGAAATGATTGCTGAACCACCAACAGCAAATATAATTCCACAAGAGGAATTAATTCCCAATGTTGTTGCTGAACAAACTCATCCTACTGATCTTGTCACACTTAGAGATCACCCTATATCTCAAGTGATTGGAGACATATCAGTTGGTGTGCAAACAAGGCATCAACTCAACTAAGACTTGATGCATGCTTGCTTCATATCTCAACTTGAGCCCCAATCCATAAAGATGCAGAGCAAGATGCCCACAGGATTATTGCAATACAAGAAGTGCTCAATCAGTTTGAGAGATGTAGAGTTTGGGATTTATTTCCAAGACCCAAATACTATCCAGTCATTGGAACTAAATGGGTATTCATAAATAAGTTGGAAGCATAAGGAGCTGTCATCAGAAACAAAGCAAGGCTGGTAGCATAAGGATATAAACAGGAAGAAGGAATTGACTATGATCAGACCTTTGCACCTGTTGCAAGACTAGAAGCTATCAGACTTTTTCTTGTTTATACAGCCTACAAGAAGTTCAAGATCTACCAAATGGATGTCAAGAGTGCCTTCTTGAATGGTGAACTCAAAGAGGAAGTATATGTGGAACAACCACCAGGTTTTATCTCTTTAAATCATCCCTCTTTTGTTTTCAAATTGCATAAAGCTCTCTATGGTTTAAAGCGAGCTCCAAGAGCTTGGTATGAAACCCTAGCTAGCTTTCTTTTAGAGCATAAGTTCACTATACTATTGTAGATAGAACTTTATTTACTATGCATCATAAAGATAAAATATTATTAGTATAAATATATGTAGATGACATCATTTTGGCTCTACTGATTCCAAACTATGCAAAAGGTTTTTTGACCTGATGCATTCAAAGTTTGAAATGAGTAGCATGGGTGAGCTTTCTTACTTCCTTGGTCTCCAAGTGAAGCAATTCCCTGATGGCATTTTCATTTCCCAATCAAAATATGCTAAAGAGCTAGTTAAAAGATTTGGGATGACTGATGCCTCAGCCAAGAAAACTCCCATGGCTTCCAATGCTGTGATTGATTCTAATGAACATGGTAAGCCAGTTGATCAGAAAATATATAGGATATTGTTGGGTCCTTGTTGTATCTCACAGCTAGTAGGCCAGACATTATGTTTGCTGCATGTCTTTGTGCTCGGTTCCAGGTGAACCCTAAAGAATCTCACCTTATTTTCCTTAAAATAATTTTGAGATATATAAAGGGTTGCCCAGATCTAGGACTATTTTATCCCACAGAGTCAGAATTTGACTTAACTAGATTCTCAGATTCTGACTATGCTGGATGCAGAGGGGACAAAAACACATCAGGAACATGCCAGTTCCTTGGAGATAGGCTTGTGTCCTAGTTTTGTAAGAAGCAGACATCTGTGTAAACTTTAACTGCAGAAGCTGAATACATTGCAGCTGGCAGTTGTTGTTCACAAATATTATGGATTCAAAACCAACTCCTGGATTATGGTCTCAACTTAAATAATTCAACTATATTTTGTGACAATACCAGTGTAATTTCAATTTTCAAAATCCAGTACTGCATAGTAGAACTAAGCATATAGAGATTAGACATCATTTCCTTAGAGATTGTGTGGACAAAAAGAAAATTAATCTTGTTTGTATCTCTACTGATTTGCAAAGAGCAGACATCTTCACTAAACCATTAGATGAGAAGAAACATCTGTTTGTTCTGAATCAGCTAGGTATGATTAATGGAGAAGTTTAATTTGATTTCTATCTGAAGTTGAAGAATTGATCACAGTTCGTCGAATGAAGATCGATGATCTGAGAACTGTTCTTGAGATATTTCATTGACCTAATATCGATGAACTCTCTGCGTGAAGTTATTTCATCGAGCGGAGATCGACGATCTTGCTTCAGAAAAGTCTTCGTCGACCTGAGAACGACGAAAAGTTTTCCCCACTTTTAACTGAGATCAACGATATCATTTCTTCATGAAATTTTTTCTTCGGCCTGAGAACGGAGATTTTTTTTTGTTCGCAGGACAGAGCCCGCCTCTTCATATTCTGAAAACCTTATAACTAGGTTTTGTCATGCTCTATCTCGCACTTTCTGTTCTCTTGCACTTGATCTCTCTCTTGTTTTTGCAGGAAAAATAATGGCGATTCCGTATAACGGCCTCCCCAGCACCATGCTCGCAAGGACGGCCGCCGACACCCCCAGCACCATGCTCAGAAGGGTTCAGCCTAACCAGTTCTGCAAACCATGCACTTTTTGTAACGGCCTCCCCAGCCCACGCTCGCAAGGACGGCCGCCGACATCCCCAGCACCACGCTCGAAAGGGTTCAGCCTAACCATGTCTGCAGACCATGCACCACAACCCCTCTCCATCCACAGGCGGGTTGTTGAGGCCGGGGATCGAGCCCGAGACCTCCTTGATAAGGAGTTTTCGAACCACTTCTCATCACCAACTGAGCTGCAGGCTTGAATCAGTTAGCCTATCACATTCAAGCATGCATGTCATACACCCAACCCCTCTTCACACCTGTTTATCAGTAGCAGCGGGTTGTTGCCATTGGGGATCGAACCCAGGACCTTGATAAGAGAGCTTTACACCACTCTCGCATCACCAACTGAGCTGCAGCTAAGCAAAAATCTATGGTGGCAGGGTACCTGATCAAAAACCTGTAGTAGATTCCTACCAAGTGTGGGAGAAGAGTGGATGTGCCTAAGTTTAGGGCAACCACTATAAATTCCTTGTGTCGTCTGGAATGCTCTATTGTTTATTTTGTTGTGTTGTGATTATTTTGTTTTTTTTCTCTCTATACACAAAGCTATCAGTTATTTTAATTCCATAATAAAAACTACTCAAGTTTTAAAATACTATATTCACCCCCCTCTAGAGTTAATACAGATCTATCCCTCACTTTCACTGCGAGACGAGAAGGTGAGCTCATCTCGCCCGCTGGTCATTTCCCCACTCGCCATATAAGAGAAGGGTGTTTTTATCTTCTTACCCCCAAGGGGGATTTTACTCTTCTACCCTAGGTAATTTTACCCTTTTGCACTTGGTGGTCTGCGTATAGTCCTTCAGAACAGCGGAATAGTTTTACAGACCCAACCCAGGGTATTTTGGTAATTTCTAGCCGGTTCAGTATGGTTATTAGTAGATCAAACTCAGATGCTTATAAATAGACCGATAAGGTGCTTTGAACTAGTTGTGGAATCTTTCCATCTTCTTCCTCAGAGGCACCTAGATCAGCATTGGCTAGGGAGCGGGAGATTATCTGATTCTTTCGGGTAAGAGGTGGGACCTCCGAGCAGAGACCCTCGGTCTGTTTCTGGTCCTATGACTCACGTCGAGAGGATGGTTCAAGAAGAGTAGTTGTGTGCTACAATTTCAGGTCTGAACTCTAGGTGAAGCTGGGTGACTGGTTTCAACAGCTTGGATGAGAGAGTCCAAGAAGCTTGGATTAGAGTATCCACGAAGCTTGGATATGAGCGTACATATGAGAGCTCCTCATAGGAGCATTTCTAGCACCTTTCTCGAGCTCACAGAAGCATCCAAGTGAGTGTCTGGGATTGTGCATGCTGAAGAGTGAGCAGAGCGAATTCCAAGTGGAGAAATGATCTAAGTACCACATTCTTGACGGAAAATCTCAGAGCTCTCTCTAGTCTTTAGAGTTGCTTGTCTTCAAATGAAGGCATGTGAGCCTTTTTATAGTTTTTTGGAGGGACGTGCTAGTAATTGTGTCGGGCTGGATCTAGAGTTGGCGAATGACATCGCTCCGTTCCGGTCACCTAGATCACCAATTTTCTTGAAATGATGAAGTTCCCCTAGGCAGCCCGAGCAAGTTTACCAATAAAATTGGTGGCTGGAGGCAGCAATGATGACCAGAGGCAGCGACATGCAAAGGTCGCTGTCTAGCGCGTGTACAAAGGCTGCATGTTAGAGCGCACGTAAGGGCAGACTACACTCGCACGCATACTGTGGGGCATGCGCACCGCGCATTGTGCATGCATGGATGCAAGGGGGGCGTGCTAGGTGTGCACACGTGCTTGGGCTGGTTGCACTTTCATGCCTCTTCTTGCACGGGTGCTTGGATCCTTTGGCTCAGTTCGAGAAGTCTCATAGGGAATCCCATTAATGCCCCAAAAGTTCCGCAAATCATAACCCGCGAAGCGATGAGCATGGAAATTTTACTTGTGCTTATGATGACTTGGAGCCGCATAATTATGGGCATGTATCATGAACAGTTATCCACATTTGAATTGAAACTATGGGAATCATTTTATTTTGAAACATGTATTTTTTTGCCATGATTGGGAGGATATCTCCTGCCCCTTTTAGGAGATCTATTTGGGATATGATTGACTCTATTGCCTCTTTGGGGGAGTAGAATCTGACAGGATATATTCCAGCCTTAATAAGACTTTCCATTACTATTTGTTGTTGGCCTTATAAATTAATGTGCCCTACTATGCTTTTATATATGTTTTAGCAGAGCCTCTGACATTATATTTGTGAAGTGTTCTCGCAACTATGTCTTACTCCAAGAAGATTAGTGTTGAAACCGAGAATTTCCCTTATTCCAAAATCTGGATCAAGACAGCTTAAGTTTACCAGTTCAGCAGTCAGGCTTGACGGCTAACAGGATAAGACACAAAATCTACCAGACAACTAAAAGGACTACAGGCACTGTGGTAGGGAGGTCTCACCACGTACCCAAAATCTTAGAAGAAGTAACCCCTCCACAACCAAAAAGACCGAGAAGGGTACGAGGTAGACTAGCTGATAACAAAGTCACTGCGACTAAGATAGATATTCGCAAACTCGCTATCTGTCCTCTGAGCAAAGGATCCAAAGGCTCATCTTCCTATCTAGGAAAAAGGGGTCGAGATCTTCTGCGAGATTTTGAAGTCCTTCTCCTTGTACCCCTGGGGTCCTACAAATAGGCAAATCTAAAGAGAGGGGGGTCTTATTTCTAGCCCCAGCCCTGGCGACTAGATGACTTCTTGGGGGAGCTTGCTCGACTGGGCGAGTAACTATTGGTTTTACCATTATGATCTAGAAGTGATCAAGTATGTAGACTCACTGCCAATACAGTGTGAGCCTATCAGGGTCGCACATAAGAATGTTTGGAGAAGTTGGGAGATTGGATTAGTATAGTTTTACTCATATGATGAGTGAAAATGGCTTAGCTCAACCATGCATGGAAAGCGTTGAGTGCGTTGAGACCACTCAATGATTTCGTCTAGTCAAGTGTTGACTCGTCGAATGATGACGTTGCGTGTGTTGAGTTTACTCAACGATTGGTCGAGTCAAGTGTTGATTCGACGAGTATGGAACTTAAGCATTGAGTGCATTGAGTTCACTCAATGATTCGTTGACTCAAGGGCTTGATTCGACGAGTCTGGTTCTCAGGCTTTGAGTGCATAGAGTTCACTCAACGCCTTCATCGAGTGAAAGGTTGATTCGACGAATCTGTCACTTAGGCATTGAGTGCGTTGAGTTCACTCAATGCCTTCATCGATTCAAATGTTTATTCGACCGGTTTGGAGTTGAGAGTGTTGAGAGTTTCGAGTTCACTCGATGCCTTTGTCGAGTCAAAAGTTGATTCAGCAAGGCTGGCGCTGAGTTCGTCGTGTATCTTATGGATACTCGACGATTCGTCGAGTATGTTATGTATATTCGACAATTCGTCAAATATGTTATGGATACTCGACGATTCGTCGAGACAAGGTTTGTCTGGTCAAAATTCTGTATTCCAAGTCTTGGGTCTGCGAAAAGCGATGGGCAGTTCTGTTTATTCATATGGGTATAAATAGAAGATTTTAGGGTTTCTCAAAATGGGACTACACTGGTAGATTTTGTCTAAGCACACGAACCGCACTGTACGAAAACCTGAGACCTAAATGGTTCAGTAATTGAATTTCTTTTATTAATCAGACGATTGTTAGATTGTTGCTGAATCTGTAAAAGAGAATTAATTCTTCATCTTCTCAAGAGGAAATTACATCAGATTTGGAGAAGATTTAAAGATAATCTAGATACAGGGCATATATCTTTGTCATTTTGATATTCAGAGATTCATTAGAAGTTCTAGATATCATCACAACTAGTCCTCAAAAAATTGTTGGGAGGACACATAGAGAAGATTAATTCTATCACAAATCTTCTTTCAATTTCTTCTTACACTTTGTAAAAAGCATTTTGAGAATCCCTCTTCAAAGGATTCAGTGAGAGGTTCTGAGAGTCTCATTGAGAAAAGACTCTGATTGTAATGATTCAAGATCTCCTTATCAAAAGATCTGGTGTTGGTTCTAAGAATCCCTTGATCAAAAGACACGGACCTGTGATAGTGAATTTCTACCAAGGGGGTAGAAGAGTGGTTGTACCCAGATTGAGGGGGAACCATTATAATCTTTATGTCTTTTGTGTTTATTTTCAATTTTGTGCTGTGATTTTATTTACCTGCACCTTTTTCTGGTTGATTTTTGATGTATATGCAATTTTATGAATAAAATTTATTATTTGAAATAAAATTTTAATCTATATTCACCCCCTCTCTCTAGAGAAACTCTAAGATAAATAACAACTGGTCTCCTATTTCAACTTGGAAGTTGCCTGAGATTTGGTAGAAGCTCCTGAGGTGTTGTCGCCGCCTTGAGGTCCTGGAGTATGATTTTAGCCCAATGTTTGTCTTTGAGGATCCTCAAGGCTATCAGATGTTTTGCATTATGTCAGCGCGTTTGTTACTTAGAAAATATTGATTCTTGTGGGCCTCTCAACTGAAATAGAGTGAAGCTGTGTCGTTCCCTTGGAACGGGGTAAGAAGAGAATGCTATTGTTTTTGCTAAAGTGGAGGGAAGGAGGACTTCCTCTGCTGCCCTAAAGCCGTTCTGGAAGTTGCTGGTGATTGCCCGAATGATCCAGTTGATGAACCTCCGCATACTATTAATGAGAACTAAAAGTTCCCAGAGTTTCTCGCAGATGACTCGACTTCCTGAGAGGATCCCAAGTTGCCGCTGGTGGTGGCGAAGGATAAAGGAAGAATCCTCTTCTTGTTGTGATGTCGTTCTGAAGGTATGTCGATTACCCTCATTACTTTCTTCTTAGGTTCATCGTTACTTGTTGTATTGACTTGACCTCTATCTTTATAGCTAGAAGAGCTGTGCAAGATCGTTCTTATATGGGTCAACAACTACGTGACCATGAAGAAAGACTTCTTCTCCCTGTGGATGAAGTTAGCCACATCAGTGTATTCTTTGTTGGCTACTAAGAAGAGGAAAGAGAAGTCCCTTGAAAGTATTTAAGTTCAAGGGTAGCTAACTCACCTGGAGGGGGGAGGGGTGAATAGGTTTTTAGGTCTTTTTT
Source organism: Platanthera guangdongensis (assembly GCA_039583875.1). Taxonomy (NCBI): domain Eukaryota; kingdom Viridiplantae; phylum Streptophyta; class Magnoliopsida; order Asparagales; family Orchidaceae; genus Platanthera; species Platanthera guangdongensis. Next base: position 96,869,993 of record CM077165.1, read on the forward strand.
TTTCTTTTGACCTTTATCTGTTTTAGGGTCTATTGTGATTAGATTAGTTTTGCTCTCAAGAAGATCACCCAGACGACACAACAATTTATAGTGGTTCCCCAGATTATGGGTACGTTCACTGTCGCTCTCGTCTTCCTAACAGTGTGTTAGACAAGGCACTTCTCCAATATCTTGGCTCCTAAGAGCTTGAAACACAATCCTGTGGGACCACGCAGTCTCCTTCAGGAGTTATAACTCGAGCACAAAGCCCTACTACTCATCGATCAAAATATCCCCTACCTCAGTCCAAAGCCCTACCACTTAGGCTGGAGGACGGCCCTACACTAAGATTCTTAACAGAATCCTAACACTCAGATTCACTCTTGAATCCTACCTCAGATCTATAGCATATCCTACAATATTAGCCTTTATAACACAGGCTTACAGCTCAGATTCAAAAGGATCTTATAGAGAGAAATAAGTTTGATGATGATTTGACATAGAAAAATTATCATTGTGTTTTTCTCATTCTGTCCTGAGAAAGATCAGTCCAGTGTTCTTCTTCACAGCTCCAGAAATTAATCTTCAGGATTTCCTCATCTTGGGATATGAAGTGGCCGCAACTAGGGTTAGCCCTTGCTGCACCTTCTTTCTTGTATTGATAATGAAGATGACAACAACTAACAGGAAGAACTTTCAGGTCGATCAATTTGAACTTCTGCTTCTTGTCTCAGCAATAATGATGAGGAAGACGATGAAGTTCTACCGCTTTTCAAAAGGACAAAGACCTAAAGTTAATTCGATTATGTCGATCTCAATCCTTTTATCTTTCAATGTGTAACGACTCTTTGACCCATGGGCCCTGCTTTAATTGCAGATATATAGCCTTCCTTTTACAGAAAAGTCTTACAGTTGGCCGTCGGTGCCATTAGTGGTGGATTCCAGCTTTCCCACAATGAATTTGAATTTCATTTAATTTTGTTGACTTTTGCTAACGTCAACATCTGTGGACTTATCCAATTTCGCAGTTCCAACTCAGGCATTGAGTGAACTAGCTTCACTCAATACCTCTGGACTTAGTCAATTCCTCATCCTTTCTTAGGCGTTGAGTGAACTGCCTTCACTCGACGACTTTGGACTTAGTCAATACTTCAGTCTTGCTTAGGTGTTGAGTGCGTTGAGTGAACTAGCTTCACTCAATGCCTCTGGACTTAGTCAACACTTCATCCTTGCTTAGGCGTTGAGTGCGTTAAGTGAACTGGCTTTACTCAATGCCTCTGGACTTAGTCAATACTTCCTGAACCATTCTGCATCTTAGGCATTGAGAGCATTGAGTGAAGCTTCATCACTCAATGCTTTGTACTTATCCGCAACTCTCTTTATCTGCCAGGCGTTGAGAGCGTTGAGTGAAGCTTCATCACTCAATGCTTTTGTACTTATATTTTTCTGTCTATCTCTTCTTAAGCTTTATCATCACACGACGCTTTCTTCTCTAGAATTGAGTGAACTGACCTCACTCAATGCTTCTAGACTTAGTTAATTTTTCTGTCTTCTTCTTCTTTGGCTTTGACAGAATTAGCTTGATTCAACACTTCCTTCTTCAGGCATCGAGAGATGTGTTCACTCGACGCTTCTGGAATTAGTTGATTTTTATGCTTGCCATTGCTTAAGCTTTGACAGACTTAGCTAAACACGTCACTTATTGATATATGGCAGTGAGTGAACTGCATTCACTCAACATATGTTGACTTAGCTGCAATATTGTCTCTGCAACCTATTGGGCATTAACTGTCCTGTCTTTACTCATGCTATCTGGCGTTGAGTGAATTGGCTTCACTCAATGCCTGTGGACTTAGCCGCTTTTCTGTCTTTGTCAGCATTCTTCCTTGATAACTGGCATTGAGTGAGCTTGCTTCACTAAATGCCTGTGGACTTCGTCGAATATCGACATCTGGCATTGAGTAAGCTTGCTTCAGTCAACGTTTGTGGACTTAGGCATATTCCTGCCTTTCTAGCCAGCTTCTTTGGGTCCACCTATCATTGTTACTTTATCCACCTATCCAATCAATATGACAAAGAGCAACCTACATGCATGAACTTAAGCATACATCAAATATAACTATGTGTTTGTCATTGACTTGTTTGTCTTCTTATAAATCTAGGACATTGAGATCAATGGACCCAACAATCTCCCCATATTTGAAGAAGTCAAAATCTTTCATCAAAACTCTTAGTCAATGATACACGCCAACATATGCAGCAATAGATTGGAAAACTTTTATAGGTTAAACAAGTTATAGGTTACCACATTGTCCTTGCATTGTCCTTACCTACAAGGTGATCATCATCACTTGTTGCTCCCCTATTTTATTGCATAGTTTTGATCATTTACTTGATCACATCCTTCTCCCCCCTTTTAACTTCTGTAGAATACTCAGGGAGGTGTTGTCCTTATCTTCCTATAAACATCTTCTCCCCCTATCTGATTACAGATAATCAGCTGCATGTAACTTCTCTACAAGAAGCAGAATTTGTTTCTACAAGTGCTGTACTTTCTCTCCCTCAATAGGAGCATCCTCTTTCAGCTTCTAATAGATATTGTAGTCTTCTCTAGTCTAGATATCCCTTATGGTCTTCACAACCTACAAGAAAGAGTAATTCCTGCAACCTAAATAGGGAAAGAGAAACTAAATCTATACCTAGTTCAAATACCAAACTCAAATTTTAAGGTGTTCAACTTTACTTCATCTAGTGGCTTAGTGAAGATGTCAGCCACTTGCTTATCTATAGGGACAAACTCAAGACTGATATCTTTACATTCCATATGCTCTCTAATAAAGTGATATCTTATCTCAATATGCTTAGTCATGTTGTGTGAGACAGGATTCCTAGCAATTGAGATGACACTAGTAGAATCACAAAATAAAGGACATCTACTTATCTATAGGTTATGGTCCTGAAACTGTTGCTAGATCAACAAAAACTATGCAAAATAGCTCCTAGCAAAAATATACTCTGATTCTGCTATTGAGATTGCTACACTTATATGTTTCTTGCTGCTCCAAGACACTAGTCTTCCTTCTAAGAACTAATAGGTGCCTGAAGTGCTTTTCCTGTCTTATTTGCAACCTGCAAAATCTGCATTTGAATAGATAGTAAGATCAAAATCCCCATTTCTAGGGTACCATAGGCCAAGATCTGGTGTGACCTTAAGATACCTCAAAATTCTCTTAGCAACAGAGTAGTGAGATTATTTAGGGCATTCCTGATACTTAGCACAAACACATGAAGCATACATGATGTCTGGCCTACTTGCAGTAAGGTATAAAATTGAGTTAATTATCCCTCTATATAAAGTTTCATCAACAGTTTCTCTGCTCATCTTTGCTTATAGACATACTTGACCCCATGGGAGTTTTCATGGTGGAGGCATTCTCCATACCAAACTTTTTGATCAACTCCCTTATGAACTTAGACCAGGATATGGGCAAGCCATCATCTGTCTGTCTTACTTGGAGGCCCAAGAAGAACTTAAGCTTACCCATGCTGCTCATCTCAAACTTCCCTTGCATAAGTTTGGCAAACTTCCTGCAAATGTTGTCATCAGTAGATCCAAAATTATGTCATCAACATAAATCTGGACTAGGATGATCTTGTCCTTAGATTCCCTTAGGAATAGGGTCTTATCTATCTTCCCCTTGAGAATTTATTCTCAATGAAGAAGCTAGACAATGTCTCATACCAAGCTCTGGGATCGTGCTTCACCCCATATAGAGCTTTCCTAAGTCTATAAACAGAATCAGGAGAGTTAGGAACAATAAAATATGGAGGTTGTTCAACATAAACCTCTTCCTTTAAGTCACCATTCAGAAAGGATGACTTCACATCAATCTGGTAGACTTTGAATCCTTGGTATGAAGCATATGCAAGGAAACATTTGATGGCTTCCAATCCGGCTACTGGGGCAAAGGTTTGATCAAAATTAATACCTTCTTCTTGCATGTATCCTTTAGCCACTAGTCTAGCATTGTTCTTAACTATAATGTTATTTTCGTCAAGTTTGTTCTTCAAGATCCACTTAACTCTAATGATATTATGTCCTTGTGGTTTGGAAACCAGCTTCTAGACCTTACGCCTCATAAACTGGTTCAGTTCCTCTTACATAGCTATAATCCAGAACTGATCTGTGTTGTCATCTTCATATCTCTTGGGCTCAACCTGTGACAGGAAAATAGAATACAGAGCTATATTCAAACTTTTACTTCTTGTCACTACTGCTTGGCTGGCATCACCAATGTTTTGGTGTCTTGGATGATCCCTTAGATTCCTGACTGCTTGAGGTAATCTTGCTTCAGCTTCCTGATCTTCATTGTCTTCACTTTGTTAATCATCATCCATAACTTGTGTGCCTTGTGCTTCCTATGGAATGCACACTCTATCAGATTCATTTTGAACTAATGGAGTAGCCTCCTTGATAGTCAGCTTGTCCATCATCAGTTCAGTACCTGCAGGATTAGAAGAGGAGCTTGACAGCTCACTGTTAATAATTGTAGATTCATCAAAAACTATATGAATAGACTCTTCTACAACTTGATTTTTAAACTTGTAGATCATATAGGCCTTGTTGTGATTATTGTACCCAACAAAAATCCCTTCATAGGACTTGGCTGCAAACTTAGTCACATAGGACTTTCCATTATTTAGCACATAACACTTACTACCAAAGATCTTGAAATAGCTCAGGGTTGGTTTTCTGTCCTTCAAGATCTTATCGGGAGTCTTCTTGTGGCTCTTGGTGATAGAAGCTTTGTTAAGGACATGACATGCAGTATTAACTATCGCAGCCCAGAAGTATTTTGGGAGAGATGTGTCACTCAACAAGGTCCTTCAAGCCTCTATGAGAGTCCTATTCTTTCTCTCATCAATCCCATTTTGCTAGGATGTTCTGGGAGAGGAGAATTCTTGGTGAATTCCTTGCTCTTCACAGAACCTTGTCATGCATTCAGACTAAATTTCAGTCTCATGGTCAATTCTAATTTTAACCACAGTACTATCAAATTCATTCTGAATTTGCTTGACAAATGTCTTGAAGACAGCAGGGTTTCATACTTATTACTAATGAAGAAAGCCCAAGCAAATTTGGAAAAGTTATCAACAACCACAATATTGCAGACTTTCCTACCTAGACTATGAACTGACATAGGATCAAACGAGTCCATATACAGGAAGTATAAACACCACACAGAGTCTTTGGTCCCAATGCCCTTGAAGGAGGTCTTGGTCGGTTTATCCTTTTGGCATACAGAGCAGATTCCCTCCTTAGTGCACTTCATCTTAGGACCATTCCTAACTAGCTCTTCACTAAAGCGCTTGCCTATGGTTTTATAATTCAGATGAGCTAGCGTCTTGTACTATTGGACACAGTATGAGGCTTTCTCATCTGCAACTAGGCATACACGGGATTCTATATCTAAATATAGAAAATTCAAACAATAGATGTTCTCACTTCTAGTGCCTGTCAAGATGACCTCTTAGTCACTTGACCTCTTAATCTGGCATTCATCCTTATGGAATGACATGACAACCTTGATCACATAACTGGCTAATGCCTATTAGGTTATGTTGCAAACCTTCCACCTAAGCCACTTTGGTGATAGTGACTAGGCCATTAGTGTTCTTATCATATCCCTTGGTGACTCCTCTGTCTAATCCACCAAAGATAACTTTGGGTACATCCTTCACTAGAGTATACTCCTACAGATAACTTCTTGTTCCAGTCATGTGCTTGGAACAACCACTGTCCAAGTACCATATAGGTATATGTGCACTTGGACTAACCTACAAAACATATTTAATTTATCTTAGGACCCCAATATTTATAGGGTCCTTGGTGCAAGTCAGTCTGAAAATGAACATGTCCACCAGCAATTTTTCTGACTGGTAGACTGACTTTAGCTCTGGCCGCAGTCTGAAAATAAGTCTTTCAGTAGACTTATTTGGCCTACTCTGAATGCCATCAGCAGCAGTCTTCTTTGCAAAAGACATGCTCTTGATCGCATCAAAAATAGCCAAATTAGGCTTGTTGATAAACTGATCCTTGGTTAGAGACTTTACTGGATGGCCTTGAACTTTGGTTGCAGCCACATTCTTAAGAGTGGGGGCTAGAGCACCAAAGACAAATGGTCCATGATGGGCCATTTGAATTTCTTCATGGGCTGCCTTGAAGGCACTCATCCCCATTCATCTTCTCCTTTCATTGGAAGGTACACTTGTATTCTTTCAGGAAGAATTTCATTCTTCCAGTGACCATACATAGAGTCCTGGTCATACCTGTTAGGAGGGACTATTACCCTTTCAAAGGCAATGGGTGGTTGAATTGGAGCTTTTCCCTTTCCTTTGAAAGGGGCAGTTCTTGTGTTTCCCTTGAAACTTAAACCCCTTTGTTTCTCTGAGAGGAGAAGGAGTTAATAATGGGCAACACAGAATTGGGCTTAGAGAAACTAGGCACAATCCTTTTCTCTCTAGAGTTTCTCTTCCAGATCTCTAACGAGACTGTTCTTGTACTTGATGGTGACAATCTGCATGATAGTAATGTTTTTTAGTCGGCTAACTTCCCTGATTTTCTGTTCCAGCAAGGTTGTTGACTCGGAATGCTGGGAAGCAGCAAGACGTAGAGATGCAATCTCCTAAGCCTACTTTTTAGCCATCAACTTACTTTTTTAATGCCTGTAGAAGTTCACCATACTTATCAATCAATTGATTGATATCTTCCTCAGATTCTGAGCCATCTTCATCACTTGTTGAAGAAGCACTAGAATTGGGACTTGTCTCATAATCTGACTCAAAAGAAGAACTAGATAAAGATTGTACTTTTTTTGGACCAGGCTGATCTTGGCAGAATTCTTCCTCAGACATTGCCATCAACCCAATGTATGCTTGTTCTTCTTAAGATTTTGATGAGGAAGAGTTAGACCAGCTCTTCTCCTTCTTTGTCATGAAGGACTTCTCCTTCTTTCTCTTTTGGTGGTGATCTTTCTTCTCATCATCCTCCTTTCTTTTGACATGGCAGTCAGCAATCACATGTCCAGGTTTGTTGCAGCAATAGCAAATAATGTTAGTAGAAATCTGTTTACCAGGTTTAGAACCATACACATCCTCCTTGGAGAATTTCTTCTTTCCCCTGTAGTAATCCTCCTTGTGATGAGAAGAGGAGGAGGGTCTGCTCCTCCACCGCTTCTTCTTCATCAGCTTCATAAAATCCCTAGAGAAGGCAGCAAACTCCTCATCAGACATGTGGCAGTCTGATGTGTATGTCTCTGAACTTTCTGAGTCAGACTCAGCAGCCCTCCTTGGTGGACAAGACCTCTTTCCCTTGTTTCTTCTTGTGGCTTCAGCTTTGAAGATCACATTCTTTTATCTGGCCTGGGACTTGCTGTTTTTCTCCTCCTTCTTCATGGCAGTCAGCTGCATTTCATAAGATAGCAGCTTCCCAAACAGAGTTAGTGGAGGATTATCTGCCAGTTTTGACACTTCCAAGATGGCAAAAATCTTGGTGTCCCAATATCTAGTTAGAGACCTAAGGAACTTATCATTAAACTCATAATTACTGAAGACCCGACCATATGTCCTTAGCTCATTAACTATTCTAAAGAATATTTCATAGCAGCTGGCTATGCTCTCTTCTTTGTATTGCCTGAAAGTCTCATACTCTTGATTGAGCATGGACTTCCTGTCATCTCTGACCTCTTTTGTGCCCTCCATGTAGATTACCAAAGTGTCCCACATCTCTTTGGCTATCTTGCAATGCACCAGATTATGAAAGGTGCAGTCATTTATGCCACTAACAATAATGTTTTGTGCCCTCTTGTCCATGGTGGCAAGAATGAACTCATCCTCGTCATTTCTGAATAAGTCTTTGGTGTCTTGATATTTGCATCCAGAGCAGATCCCTTCATAGGGATGAAAGGTCCTTCTTTGACTGTCACAAAGATCCTGGGCCAGATGCCTCCATGAAGTTTCTGACCCTTTCCTTCCAGATTCCAAAGCATTCCTTTCTGCTGATATGAAGCTTCATGGAACTAAGGTCCTTATGGTTCTCTCCTAAAGCCATAAGTATACTCTGACTACTACCCTTGGAGGTCTACTCAGACTGTTAAGCATTTCTTGAGCAACCTCCCTCTGATACCACTTGAAAGCCTTTAAGCTCAAGGGTAGCTAACTCACCTAGGGGGGTGAATAGGTTTTTAGGTCTTTTTAATTTCTTTTGACCTTTATCTGTTTTAGGGTCTGTTGTGATTAGATTAGTTTTGCTTTCAAGAAGATCATACATACGACACATCAATTTATAGTGATTCTCCAGATTATGGGTACGTCCATTGTCCCTCCCGCGTTTCGAATAGTGTGTTAGACAAGACACTTCTCCAATATCTCGACTTCAAAGAGCTTACAACACAATCCCGCAGGACCACTCAGTATCCTCCAAGACTTACAATTCAGGCACAAAGCCCTACAACTCAGTGATCAGAATATAGCGTACCTCAAACCAAAGGCCCTACCACCCAGGTTGGGAGGATAGCCCTACACTCAGATTCTCAACAGAATCCTACCACTCCGATTCACTCTTGAATCCTACCTCAGATCTATAACAGATCCTATAATCTCAGCCTTTATAACACAGACTTACAGCTCAGATCCAAAAGGATCTTATAGAGAAAAATAAGTTTGATGTTGATTTGACACAGAAAAATTATCACGGTGTATTTCTCCTTCTGTCCTGAGAAATATCAATCCAGAGTTCTTCTTCACAGCTCTAGAAATTAATCTTCATGATTTGCTCAGCTTGGGCTGTGAAGTGGCCGCAGCTAGGGTTAGCCCTTGCTGCTCCTTCTTTCTTGTTGTTGATGATGAAGACGACAACAACTAACAGGAAGAACTTTCAAGTCGATCGATTTGAACTTATGCTTCCTGTCTCAGCAAGAATGGTGAGGAAGACGATGAAGTTCTGCCGCTTTTCGAAAAGACAAAGCCCTAAAAGTTTATTTGATTCCATCTATCTCATTCTTTTTATCTTCCGCCATGTAACAACTCTTTGACCCATGGGACCCTCTTTAATTGCATATATATAGCCTTCCTTTTCAAAAAAAAAGTCTTACATATGACCGCTGACGCCATTAGTGGTGGACTCCAGCTTTCCCGCAATGAATTTGAATTCAGTAAACTTTTATTGACATTGGCTGACGTCAGCATCTATGGACTTAGGCTCTATTTGGTTGGGTGTTTCACGGCTCCATTTTAGGCAAACACAGCCGAAAGGAGGGTAAACAAATGAACCTCCGATGGCATTTGCTCCTTCTCCACCCGCCCGCCTTGAGAAACGCCCCCAAAACACTCTGTTTGGAGCAGCCACCTCGCCCCTCCATTTCGAACACTCCGTTTCCACCCGCCGGATCGACCCGCCACCGCCGAACCAAATATAACCTTAGCCAATTTCTCAGTTTCAGCTCAGGTGTTGAGTGCGTTGAGTGAACTGGCTTCACTCAATGCCTCTGGACTTAGTCAATTCCTCAAGCTTGTTTAGGCATTGAGTGCGTTTAGTGAACTGTCTTCACTCAACGCCTCTGGACTTAGTCAATACTTCAGCTTTGCTTAGGCATTGAGTGAGTTGAGTGAACTGGCTTCGCTCAATGCCTCTGGACTTAGTCAATACTTCATTCTTTCTTAGGCGTTGAGTGAACTGGCTTCACTCAACGCCTCTGGACTTAGTCAATACTTCCTGAACCATTCTACATCTTAGGCGTTGAGAGCGTTTAGTGAAGCTTCATCACTCAACACTTTTGTACTTAACCACAACTCTCTTTATTTTCCAAGCGTTGAGAGCGTTGAGTGAAGCTTCATCACTCAACGCTTTTGTACTTAGATAGATTTTTCTGTCTATCTCTTCTTGAGCTTTATAATCACATGACGTTTTCTTATCTGGCGTTGAGTGAGCTGACCTCACTCAACGCTTCTGGGCTTAGTTTATTTTTCTATCTTCTTATTATTTGGCTTTAACAGAATTAACTTGATTCAATGCTTCCTTCTTCATGCGTTGAGAGAAGTGTTCACTCGATGTTTCTAGACTTAGTTGATTTTTCTGCTTGCCACTTCTTAAGCTTTGACAGACTTAGCTAAACACGCCGCTTCTTGATATATGGCATTGAGTGAACTGCCCTCACTCAATTCTTGTGGACTTAGACACAATATTATCTCTGCAACCTGCTGGGCTTTGACTATCCTGTCTTTACTCAGTGCTTTTGCTGTCTGGCATTGAGTGAACTGTCTTTACTCAACGCCTGTGGACTTCGCCACTTTTTTGTCTTTGTCATCATTGTTGCTTGACAACTGGCGTTTAGTGAGCTTGCTTCACTCAACGCCTGTGGACTTTGTCAAATATCGACACTTGGCGTTGAGTGAGCTTGCTTCACTCAACGTCTGTGGACTTAGGCGAATTCCTGCCTTTCAGCCAGCTTCTTTGTATCCACCTATCATTGTTACTTGAGCCACTTATCCAATCAATGTGACAAAGAGCAACCTATATTCTTGAACTTGAGCATACATCAAATACAGCTGTGTATAACATTGACTTGTTTGACTTCTTACAAATCTTGTACATGGGATCAATGGACAAACAACCCTTTCTTTGCTGGATAAGTCAGAGTTCGAGTTAGTTGCCTCTAAAGTTGAGGTTGAGGAGCTTCGGGGTAAGCTGGTTACGGCTTACATGATCCTTGCAGAGTCGCTCAATTATTCTGAGGCAGTTGGGGAGGAGATGGCCCAGCTGGAGGTAGAGGTAGAACGACTGAAGGAACAAAAGGATCAGTTGGTTGCAGGACAGAAGAACATTAGGGTTGCGAGGGCGTCCGCTGACCGAGTATAAAGAGTCATATGACTTTGTGGTGGAGCGGTCCCGTATCACGGATGAGGCCCGTTCTGAAATGATGGCCACTGTTATTGATCTGCTTTTGGAGGACGAGTGTGATGCCGCATTCTACTTGGTCTTTGGCATGGGCCTCGGGCTAATTAGAAGGATGCCAAATCATTCTGATCATGGTGTGGAGGGTGCTTTAGATGAAGTCTCTGACACAGTTGTCGGGGGTTGACTCACCCTACCCACTCCCTCGTATCTATTTGTTTTGCTTTTGTTATTGTGGGTGTGGTTTAGCACCGTTGTATACTTTTATGTTTTTGATGTTGTAGTAGTGGGGCATCTTTTGTTTGAGTCATTCCCTTTTGCAGTATTTTGGAAGAATTTTTCATTCTGTGTACATGTGTGATGTTTGATGTTAGCCTTCATATCTTAGCATTTAGTTCAGGTGTTGGAGTTTGAGTAGGATGGCAAATGTTAGTTTTCTCGTAGCTCAGAAGGACTTGGGGTTCTCTTTGGGAGGAGGTGGAGAAGAGCCTTGTTTGTTTGTGCCTTAGGAGGACTGGGGTTTGTCTAGTTGGAGGTGGTGGAGAACTGTTGTTCATTTATGCCTTAAGAGGACCGGGATCCATCCATGTGGGGGTGGAAAAGAACCTTTATTTGTTCGCGCCTCGGGAGGACTATGGTACGTCCAGATGGAGTTAGTAAAGAAACTTGGTTTGTTTACAGCTCAAGTGGACTGAGGTCCATCAAGGTGGAGGTGGTAAAGAAAATTTGTTCATTCGCGACTCAGGAGGACTAGGGTCCATCCAAGTGGAGGTTATGAAGAACCTTTGTTCATTCTCGCCTCAGGAGGACTAGAGTCCGTCCATGTGGAGTTAATGAAGATCCTTTATTAGTTCATGCTTTAGGAGGACCGGGGCCCGTCCAGGGAAGGTGCATATGCACTTTTGTCCATCTTACCTTATTAGTAGGAGGTTCTGAGGCCCGAGTTCTTAAACAATTGACATGGCTTGAAACCAAATTCCATTGCTTACTGTTAAAGGGGAGTATAAGGGGTGCACAGGCCCGGCCGACTTGTTATTCCAATAGTTTCAGGAAAGTATACTACAGGTGGAAGAGGAGTTTCCAAGATGGAATAAGTGCCAACAGCATCTTCGGGAGCTATGTCATATGGTTAAATCTCTATTGCAATGCCCTCTGCAAGCGCATACTCCCGGAGTACCCTTAGTAGTGGTCCTTGGAGGATGGTGTTGCATGTTGTGGCGGCTTGTATGATGAAAAACTGTACATTATATGTTGCTTGTTTCGGAGGGGCTCCTAGAGTTTCTGGTAGGATGACACTTCCCAGAATGGGGATAGTTGAGTGCCCTGTGACCTGTGCTCCACCAACACTCAGCTATATGTCTCTCTTAGAGATTCTCAATTGGCACTCACCTCGATCAGTGGGTTTCTGATGATTGCTCGTATGTACTTTGGATTTGATAAAGACCCTCGTGCGCTTGGAGGGGTCATCCCAGTGGTCTCCTGCCGTATGTTGAGGGTGTTCCTCCATGGTGTTGGCCCCCTATAGGCTTGGTTTTGGCAGGCTGAACTGCCATATTCTTCCCTTGGAATTCCTTAAGAAGGTCGAAGCGCACAAGCTGCTTGATTTCCTCCTTTAGGCGCATGCATTCCTCTGTGTCATGCTTATTACTCCGGTGATATTTGTAGTATTGGAATTGGTTCTCCATGCTTGGGGGGAGTGCTTTGGGCCTCCAAAGTAGGGGTGTTTCCTGATGGCATACAAAACTTCCATATGAGGAGCGCTAAGTGGGGAAAAGTGTTTTTGCCCCTATCCTACAAGATTCCACTGAGGTGCTCGCTGCCTTCCTCATATGTCAGACTTGGACTCCTCTCCTTCTTCCCTTTTAAGCTTCCCCGTTCTTGTAGAAGGAGTTCTTTTTCGGGAGTGGTGCCTCTTGCGGTCGGCGCAACCCGAACCCATGCGTGGGATGTGTTGCGCTGGATGTGGTTTGCACCACTCTGCTGAGCGAGCGGTGGCTAGAAGGGAACGATGCTTGACCTGCATCCCGTAAATCCCTTAGCATGGTGAGCGCTTGATCTTGACGCTCCTCCATCTGGCGCATCCACTCCTCTATCGAAGATGCTAGCGTGACAATTATCTCCTCGAGGCGCGACACAGTGTCGGTGGTTAAGTTGTCGGAGTCTTGCTTGTCATATTCGTTGCAAGTTTTCTGGTTTGCAACATGTGCGCCTCCTTTTGTCATTGCAGCTAGTCGGGGATATTTACGCGGGACAAGCATTGCCATTCGAGATTCATTAGAGCTTTTAAGAACAGCTTCCTATAGATGTCACTAAACGTTTTGGGTAACTTGATTTTTCCCTGGTTCAGAGAATAGAACATCCAAACTCGGAGTTGGACCAGACGCGCAAATAGTCAATGAAAATCAAACAACAATGATGAGAGGCTTTTTTATCGTAGAAAACTCAGAAGGGTGAAAAACATGTGGTCAGATCGGTGTCGGGCCAAAATCCACTATTTAGCTTTGAGTTTACAAATATTGGGAGTTTCTTTGGAGGGTGACAAACCACCTCTCCGTTACAAGCTCTGAGTATAGAAAACGGGAAAATAAACTAAGTCCACAAAACTTTAATGAGTGCATCTACGAAGCATGAATGAGAGCCTCCATGAATCTTGGATGAGAGCATCCACGAAGCTTGGATGAGAGCATTCACACGAGCATTCCTCTACGAAAGCATTTTCCAGTGCCTTTCCTGAGCTTACAGAAGCGTCCAAGTGAGCGTCAGGGATTGTGCAAGCTAAAGAGGGAGCATAGTGAATTCCAAGCGCAGAAAAAGATCCAAGTCCCTCGTTTTCGGTGGAAAACATTAGAGCTCTATCTATTTTCTGGAGTTGTTTGTCTTTAAATGAAGCTCTGTGGGCATTTTTATAGTTTTTTGGAGGGACATGCTGGTAATTGCGTTAGACTTGATCTTGAGTTACTGATTGACGTCGCTCTGTTCTGGTCACCTGGATCACCAATTTTCATGAAATGACGAACGTGCCCCCGGGCGGTGCGGGCAAGTTGCCCGACGACGGTGGTTGCTGATGGCGGCCGCCAGTGGATGGAAGAGGCGTGAGCGCGATGTGCTCTCACTCGCGCGCTGCGGGGGCGCGGGCGCTGTTGAAATTTCCCGGACCTTGGAGTGAGCAGGGGTTACCTCAACTAAAGTTAGTCACAACCAGAAACACATGCAGCAACAAGAGACTTTATTGATTAACAACAATCTTCTTTATAAAACGAGACATACATGACGAGACATGATTCACAAAAACCACCACAGGGAAATCAGAGACAATTACGAAGACAAGTCAATACAAGCCGCCGGTCTACTGCTATCGAGTCCGCACAATCCGCTAGGTCGCCAGACCGCAACCCAAGCCGTGCAGACTGCCCGTTATTCCAATGCTAAGCTCTATCCGCCGATCTGCAAGCCGCCTAACCGCGAGGTCGTGTAGCCGCTAGACCGCACAAGCTGCGATGAGGAACTGAACAGTCCGCCTGAAGCGGGCGACTTATTAAACCCCGAACCAAGTTGCCAAAGAGAAGACCGTCTGGTCGTTGTCCGCGACCTGTTGTTTACCGCATGTTGCTTAACTGCAGAGTCCGCACTGTCCCTGACCGTAATCAGAACCAAGTCCTGGCTTTCCAGCACTATCCGCACAACCTGCATAGCAAATGAATGCGGGCTCACTTACTGTTCATTCGCTCTCTTAGGTTCTCTATTCCTGATGTGACATGGGTCCTATTTATAGGCACGATGAGAAGTGTGGTCACCGCCCTAGCCGATAGGAACACCGCCACATCCCGCAATAAGGACAAAGTGTATCCGCAAGCCGCTAATACACACCTAGTCCACCGCAACCTGTGCAGGATAGCCAGTCTGCATAGACATCACCAAGGCCAGACAAAATGCCAGTCCGCCTTGTCGCCACAGGCCAAGCCAAGACTGCCACAGCCGAACTCTGCAATAATTGTCCGCCTATCAGCGGACACAGCTCCAGTCCGCTTATCCCGAGCCTACAGCCTCGCCACTAAGGCAACTGCCGGACTCAGCGGACACAGCTCCAATCCGCTTATCCCGAGCCTACAGTCTTGCCACCAAGTCAACTGTTGGACTCAGCAGACACAGCTCCAGTCTGCATATACTGCAGATACCTCCAGTCTGCATATCCCGCAAACTGCTCCAGTTCGCATATCCCGTAGACTGCTCCAGTCTGCATATCTTGAGTCCACGACCATGCCAGCAAGGAAGCTATCGGACTCAGCGGACCCAGCTCTAGTCTGCACGCAGTTACGGACGCAATCTCCAGTCCGCTTATACCAAGCTTGCAAACAAGGCACACAGCACTTCTGCCAAGCTCGGCGGACTAAGAAGCAGTCCGCACTCCACTGCGCGATCTCCCCGGACTGAGCCAACCCTGCACTTGGTTCAAAACCAACTAAGTCCACACCACTGGCCACAAGGGCTAGTCCGCACTTACTAGCGGACACTGGAAACAGTCCGCCAGCCCCGGCGAACTCCAGCACCTATCCGCACTGACTGGTGATCTCCACGGCTTCCACTTGTCGGTTCACCAGAGCAAGACCAAGGATTCTGTCAAGACGGTCTGTCGAGCTCCAGTCCTTCAGTCCACTTCTTGTCGGACTCCACGGATAGAGACTCAATCCGTCTGGTTACCTTCTGGGATCCAACTGCTTGCAGAGCATAAGCTGGTCTGGCAAACCTCCTCTGTTGTTTGTGTAGTCCGCGCGAACAGACCACCCAGGCCGCCATAGAACAAGCCATTTGCACCAGCCCCGCTGACCTGGCTGTCCGCCAACCCTATCCACGTAGTCCGCGCGGATAGGTTGCCCAAGTTCTCCATTCACCAACTTTCACTTCACAATTTTTAACACTCCTCCTTGAAGTGAGAAGTAGTGAACAACTTCAGCAGCTCCCGTAACCTTGCACCTGGTCCCTCTGATTGCTCCTACGAGGATTTGTCCAAGACATAGTCCCCACCCCGCATATCCTGGACCATGAGGGAGCCCTCCAACATCTCCCAAAAGGAGCCATGATTCCCTCTGCCTTCTTATTCAGCTTCAACCTCCACTCGTGCAACACAGGAGTATCACCAACAATCTTGAGCACAGTGGCCCAAGCCTCATTACCTCTGAGAGTATTCACCTCCTCACCTTTGGCGTCATCGACTTCCTTGACTCTAGTGGGGTCATCACAGCTAGAAGGTACTCGCTCGACCTAAGGGCTTGCAAGGAAACATAAGACCAAGCTCACCGCGTTCCCTTCGCTATATCGAGCTGGTGGGTTGCTGATCCTCTTCGACCTCCGAAGAACCTGATCATGGCTAACCACCTTCGCTGCTCCTCCTGAACCAGCTTCGTTCCCGGGCAAACTCGGAACAATGCTCCCCTTGCTTCCGGAACAAGATGCTACCGTACTGGAACCAGGAGCACCTGGAGCAACGCTCCCCCTACTACCTGAACCAGAAGCCTCCGCTCTCGAACAATAACTACTTGGAGCATCGCTCCTCCTTCTTCCAGAACCAGAAGCCTCCGTCTTTGAGCCAGAAGCACCTGGAGCAACGCTCCCTCTGCTTCCCGACCCTGACGCCTTTGCCCCAGAGCTAGAACAACCTGGAGCTCCTGGTGACTCAAGCAGCTCCAACTGATCCTTAGCAGCAGCCTCCTTCAGCACACCATCTGACCTGCTCATCTCTAGCTCAACATATGAGCTACACCAATACGGCGTCAGCTAACCGAAGACAACGTCTCTCAAAACGATGAACCTCTTTGTCGCAGGATCCATACACCTCCATCTTCTCCTCTGCTCATCATACCCAATAAA
Source organism: Platanthera guangdongensis (assembly GCA_039583875.1). NCBI lineage: Eukaryota > Viridiplantae > Streptophyta > Magnoliopsida > Asparagales > Orchidaceae > Platanthera > Platanthera guangdongensis. The sequence continues at coordinate 96,886,788 of CM077165.1, forward strand.
GACTAGCTTCGTCTTGAGAGCATCTGGAGCGTGTACATAGCAGTTAAATCCAAACACCCGTAGATGCTTCACACTGGGCTTCACCTCGAACATCAACTCATATGGAGTCTTCACATTGATCGGACTAAGAGGCATCCAATTGATGACATGTGCCACACAGGCCACCCTTCCGCCCAAAAGGCCTTAGGAATGCCTTTGTACTGAAGCCAACACTTGCAGGTCTCCATCAATAGACGGATCTTCCAACTACAACACCACCTTGCTGTGAAGTTTGTCCACAAGAAAGCTCCGTTCGGATCCCATGCTTCCTGCAAAAGTTCGAGAACTCGGTTGAGCTGAACTAACCATCGATGCTTGTCCACAACTTCTTGATCCGCAGGCCAAGCTGGCCTTCCACAAGCTTCTTGAACTCCACAAACATGCGGAACATGTTCGACTTCTCCTTCATGAAGTATACCCAAGTATACCTCGAGTAGTCATCAACCAATATCAGCATATACCTACTGCCTCCAAGACTGGCGGTGATGGTCGGTCCAACCAGAGCACAATGAACAACCTCTAAACGTGCTTTACCTCTGGATTGTGCTTTATCAACTGTAAAGCGATAATCTTCACCATGCTGACATCCCGCAAATCCTTGACCATCGCCATAGAATGACAATCTAGGCAAGCCTCTTACGAGTCTTATTTTTGCCATTGCTTTCAGCTTGTCCATCCCTACATGCCACAGTCTGTAACACCCCCATCCGTCACATGGCATATAATAGAAGGTCCAGCTGGAACCCGACGACATATACCACAGACAGTCGGAAGGGTTATATAAGAATATTCAAACTATCCAATTAAGACTACTCGTACTAACACAGAGCATTCTAGCGGAAGCTTTTAAATAGCTAAAAGAACTCAAATCTTAAATCCATAATCATGAATGTCCACATCCACACAACAGGAATGAAACCCAAATACACTGAAAAGGTACATGGCCTTATGGCCTTACAATAGTTCACTTAATAAATAGTGTTTTCCATACATCGGCTCGCAGGCCGACCAAACATGACAAAATTAAAGTACAACTATTCGCTTTGGCCTTCAAGGGACAGCACAGCAACATGGTCTCCAGCCCGCTATTTGGTACTCAGCTCCGCAGCACCTGCAAGCACAATCCCACCGCACGGTGGCAAACAAAGCAACGTCAGCCAAAAGCCGACCAAATTATAACGACCCCGTCCCTTTCTCGGGATGGCGGTGCTCCTTCCCTGCATAACATTAGCCCAGTTAAACAATTATTTAAAAACATACTTCGCCATAGGTGTAGGCTCGCACGGCCAAACACCCCGTGCACTCAGGGCACATTAATGGTGAATCCTGACACTTCAGCGTCTTCACCACCATCACCAAGATGGCAAAACAATGAGCATTTTAGCCTTCCTGACCCTGTCTAGTCTAAGGATCCCGACTATGCCAACGGCCAGTCCCCTTTTCGGGTCTCTCGCATCGAACCACATAGCCCAGGTCCAATTCCACTTGCCCATTGCTCAACCGTGTAGTTCACATTAAGATGTACGCACGAGCCAAGCTTCTCTCGGATCCCAAAATTTTCCAAACAATCACATAACCCAGTTATGTTTAAGGCCGGTTCCCTGACCGCCAAGTTAGCAGAACAATGATTCTGCTAAGTTTTTCGTATGCGCCTTGGAGCTAAACTCCAAGGATCCCTGCTGCAATCTACTGCATAGAAACCCGAAAACCCAAAGCATGGAGTCTTCTCCAGCAAAACATATCAAATGCAACATCACTGATCCAGACAATACACGTCCGGGTAGGCTTCATACACAATGCCTATGCCCGTACTTCGATTCTGGACTCTATAAGCAACACAAGGGGGACTATTCACATCAACCCAAAGGAACACCACACATGCACCACACACTCGTGGGAGCGGGATTCCCTATGCAGAAAGGAAGAGCTTCACATGATCAAGTAGAGAATCGTTACCCTTGTAGTCGCTTTGGCTCCATAGAAAAACTACACGGACAAAACTCTTCGTAACGAACTTTCCTCCACGGATCCTCTCTCAGATCTCAAAACGGTGATCTGATGCTCCGCCGGCGGCCGGAATCCCTTCCTTCTTCCTCCTCTTTCCAACTCCTTGAGAGAGAGAATGGTTGGAGAGAAATGAAGGATTAACTCCCCTATTCCTGACCTTAATAGAGCAGGAAACCATCTGGGCCGTTGGATCTTTTTTAAAGAAAACGAACGGCTCAGATCAGCTCAAAAATCTCCAAACCTGGGCCGAACACGGCTTGGCACACGGGCGTGTCCCCGACCGTGTACCTCGATCCAGGCATGATCGTCGAACTCAGAGACTCACACGGGCTCAGACACGCCCGTGTCCCACCTGACACGCCCGTGTCAGGTCTATCGACACGCCCCTGTCCGGGGGCGTGTCACGCATAACCTCCACACCAACCGACACGACCCAACTGAATACGGGTACTGACACGGGTAGGCACACGCCCGTGTCAAATGACACGCCCGTGTCATGCAGCCGTGTTCCTGGTCGTGTCCTTCTCGGGATGAAAACGACCAAAAATCACCAGCCAGACACGACCTTGGACACGCCCGTGTCCTAGGCCGTGTACCCATATACAAGCACCAAAAATCCCTTTTTACGCGACCGACTCAAATATAATTTTCGGGGCGTTACAAATCTCCCCCACTTAAGGAATTTCATCCTGAAATTAAGTAAAGGTACACAAATCTAAAAGTTACCTGAGTGGAATAACTCGGGATATTCCTCCAACATAGCTTGCTCTCGCTCCCATGAAAGCTCCTCACGTCCGCAATTATCCCAACAGACTTTAACCATTCGGACATCCTTGTTGCGGAGTTGCTTGACTGCAACATCTTCAATACGTACTGGCTTGACCCTTGTTGTCAACTCATAATCAATCGGTATTTATTTGTCCGCAATGATCTGTGAAGGCTCTTGCACTGCCTTACGCAACACCGACACGTGGAACACGTCATGTAGTCCACTCAATTACGCCGACAACCTCAATTTATACGCCGCCTCGCCAACACGCTCCAGGATTTCAAATGGTCCAAGGTATCTCGGACTCAACTTCTTCAAGCGTCGAACCCGCGAGACACCCTTGAACGGCTTAATTTTTAAGTACACCCAGTCGCCAACATTGAACTCCACATTCCTATGTTTGGCGTTGTAATACTTTGACTGTCTGTCCTGAGCGATCTTCAACCGTTCTTGAATTGTCCGTATCACTGTGGTGGCATCTTCCACTGCCTGACATTTGTAAAGCTTCGACTCGCCCGTCTCCAACCAAGACAACGGCGTGCGACACTTTCTCCCGTACAAGGCCTCGAAAGGCGCCATTCCAATACTTGCCTAAAAGCTGTTGTTGTACGCAAATTCCACCATATACAGGTGATCCTCCCAATGCTTTCCAAAATCTAGGACGCACATGCGAAGCATGTCCTCCATAGTCCTGTTGACCCTCTCGGTCTGACCATCCGTCTACGGGTGAAAGGCTGTGCTAAACTTTAGCTTAGTACCCAACAGACTATGCACTAATATCCAATCATTCGACGTAAAGCGTCCATCTCGGTCACTAACAATACTGCGGGGCACACCATGCAATCGTACAATATTCTCCACATAGAGTTTGGCTAACTTTTCCACCGGATCTTCCTTCCTGACCGGAATAAAGTGCGACACCTTTGTCAACCTATCTATGACCACCCAAATGGCGTCGTTTCCCTTCTGTGACTTCGGCAAATGATGACTAGTTTTAGTCATCCTTTTTGGGGGTAATTTAGTTTTCAAAATGCCTAATTTTATTTATATTTTATGTTTGTTATTTCATGTTTTAATGTTTCTTTACAATATTTTAATTCCTAGTGTTATTAGAGTTTTGATATAAAATTCTATATAGTCTTACTATATGTGTTATGTTATTATATATTATGTTATGTTATGATACGTTTTAATTTTAAGGTTGTAATATTTTTATTATTATTGTGTTTAAAAATCTTGTTTTAACTTTAACTTTGTTATGTTATGTTTTAAAATCTATATAGTGTTATGTTATGTTATGTTTTAACTTTGTTATGACTAATCCATGTCTTGTTTTGTTTTATTTATAGGTTCAAAGCCCACATGGTGCAGCCACAATTTGCATGGCCGGCCTCTTCCCAAGTTCAAAGTCCAACCCATTACATGTAGAACCCGAGCCCATGCAGCCCCTAGCCCCTACCCGAGCCACCAAACAGCACCAAGTTTTTGGCGCCATTGCCGGGGACTTTTCTTCGTCAATATTTTGAAAACGCTTGCGCTATTACTTCTCCAAAAATCAAAAAAAAAATTATAATTTATATATTTAAATATTTATAATCAACTCACTTCACCTTATTTCTACGCCACCTAAAATCTCTCGAAAAAGGTAAGGGGCTTTAAGCGCCACCATTTTACCTAGTACCGGGCGAACCCTTCACCGGGTAGTCCTCGGGAAGTTCGAGAGCCAAGCCGTCTAAAAAATTTTTAAAAAAAAAAAAACAAAATAAAACAAAAAATTTTTCCTTTCTTTTCCTCTTTTTCTTTCTTTTCCAAGCTTTCATCTTCCCTCGTTTTCTTTACTAGTGCATGACCCGAGCGAATCCGTCGCTACTTGTTGATTTGGACCCAGAAATCGAACGCTCCTTTCGGAGACAACTACGATTCGGGGCTTCCACTTCTCAAACAGCGGTTGAGGATTCCTTCGTGGATTGTAATTATTCTGCAATGGGAGATCCCAACCCAGGAATGGCTCAGCAAAGGACTATGTCCGATTATGCTCGACCCAACCTGGATGGGACTGAAACAAGTATTGTTCGACCTGCAATTGCGAACAATAACTTCGAGCTTAAGCCTAGCATCATACAAATGGTGCAGCAATATGTACAGTTCGACGGATTACAAGATGAAGATCCGAACTTGCATATTGCAAATTTTCTTGAAATCTGTGACACCTTCAAAATAAATGGTGTCTCAGATGATGCTATAAGGCTAAGACTCTTCCCCTTCTCCTTAAGAACTAAAGCCAAACAGTGGTTGAGCTCTCTTCCAAGAGGCTCAATCACTACTTGGAACATTTTAACTGAAAAATTTCTTGCTAGATATTTCCCTCCCGCCAAAACTGCTAAGTTAAGAAATGATATCACCTCTTATTCTCAAATTGCTTCTGAGACCCTCTATGACACTTGGGAGAGGTTCAAAGAACTTTTGAGAAGATGCCCTCATCATGCTCTGCCTGTATGGTTACAGGTTCAGACATTTTACAATGGGCTAAATTAAGAAACAAAGCAAATGATAGATGCCGCTTCCGCTGGTTCTTTAGACCGCAAAACTCCGGAAGCCGCTCTTGAGCTTATCGAGGACATGGCGATGAACACTTATCAGTGGAATTCGTCCAGGTCTCACCCATCTAAACCTGCAGGTATCTATGAAGTGGATTCGGTTTCGCAACTGGCGCTACAAGTGGAAATGTTAAACAAGAAGATTTCGGAGATGACTGCTTCCTCCGCCGCTAAGGTATATGAAAATGTGAATGCTGCTGCTGCCGAGCAGGTGGATTATCTGGGGAACATACCCAAGCCTGCTCAAAATAATTCTGCAAACAATTTTTCTGCTTTTCCGAATTTTTCTTCTCCGCCTGGTTTTTCTTCTTCTTCTAATTCTTATCACCCCGGATGGCGTAACCATCCAAATTTCTCGTGGAGTAATAACGCTAACGCCATACGCCCACCGCACAATTTTACACCACCACCACCTCCGCAACAAAATTTTCAAAAACCTTCCCCTTTGGAAGAGATCCTCGCTATATATATAAGCTCGAACGATGCCACTATTAGAAATTTAACAGGATCAATGAAAAACTTAGAAAATCAAGTCAGCCAACTCGCTAAGGCCTTTTCCGAGAGACCACCTGGAACTCTTCTCTCGAACACTGAGCCTAACCCAAGGGAACACGCAAATGCAATTTCCCTTCGGAGCGGTAAAGTTGTTAACGAGCCCACCACAAGGGAAGAGCCAAAGGTGATTGTCCCTCCTGTTGTGGAAGCAATTACCCCTACGGAAAATGATAAAACAAATTTTGAAAATGAAAAATCTACTTTAGATAAAGAAAAAGATGTTTCTATTTTTTCTAATGATGACGTTCAAAATGATGCTCCGCTTATCATAAAGGAATTTCCGCCACCCCCTTATCCGGCCCGACTTAGGAAAGAAAAACTAGATGATCAATACCAACGCTTTCTTGAAATGTTCAAACAAATTCATATTAATTTACCATTTCATGAAGCGATTAGTCAAATGCCTAAGTATGCAAAATATCTTAAGGATTTATTAACAAACAAAAAGAAATTAGAAAATTTATCGCATGTAACGTTAAATGAAGAATGCTCGGCGGTCGTTAAAAACTCTAATCTTCCTAAAAAGATAAACGATCTGGGTAGTTTTTCCATTCCGTGCGTTTTTGGTGATCTGTTTGTTAAACATGCGTTAGCGGATCTAGGGGAGAGCATAAATTTGATGCCCTTTTCTTTATTCAAAAAGCTAGGATTAGGCACTCTTAGCCCTACAAGAATGAGTATCCAGTTAGCCGATAGGTCTATCAAGTATCCACTAGGTATCGTTGAGGACGTGCTAGTAAAGGTCGACAAATTCATCTTCCCGGTGGATTTTGTCATTCTTGATATTGAAGAGGATGTCGAGGTTCCTCTTATCCTTGGACGACCATTTCTAGCCACCTCTCGAGCAGTTATAGACGTTAGTAACGGAAAGTTGTTTTTGCGTGTGGGAGATGATGAGGTCACATTTTCAATTAATCAATCAATGAAAAATTCCTTACAAAATGATGACTCATGCTTCTTTATTGATGTTTTAAATGAAGATTCTTCCCTTTCCCTTTCCAACATCTCTTCAAATGAATTTTCCTCTTCTTTTTCTGAAATTTCTTCACATGATTTTGAAAACACGGTTATGTCCGCAAAAACAAATTTTGAAAATGATTCTGTCTTTGGTAGAAGCAAGTATGAACGTCTTATTTTTGAAAAAGAAAAGAATTTGAAAAACTCTTATAATGAGCCACCCCATCTTGATTTAAAACCACTCCCTGATCATCTAAAATATGCCTTTCTTGAAAAAGATTCTAAGTTGCCCGTTATAATCTCGGCCTATTTATCTCAATCCGAAAACGATCAGTTGATCGAAGTACTACAAAAGCATCGCCGAGCTATAGCGTGGCAAATTTGTGATATTCCTGGCATAAGCCCCTCCTTCTGCACACACAAAATATTTTTTGACAATAATCCTAAGGGTGTAGTTCAACCACAACGTCGTCTTAATCCAAATATGAAAGAGGTTGTGAAGGAAGAGGTGCTTAAGTTATTAGATGCAGGGATAATTTATCTGATTTCCGATAGTCAGTGGGTGAGTCCGGTACAGGTTGTTCCTAAGAAGGGCGGGATTACGGTAGTACCAAATGAAAATAACGACTTAATTCCAACTAGGACGATAACGGGATGGAGGATGTGCATCGATTACCTTAAGCTAAACGATGCCACTCGAAAAGATCACTTCCCCCTCCCCTTTATCGATCAAATTCTAGAACGGTTGTCCGGGCACAATTTTTATTGCTTCCTCGACGGTCTCTCGGGATACTTTCAAATCCCTATCGCACCCGAGGACCAAGAGAAGACGACATTCACCTGCCCCTTCGGAACTTTTGCTTATCGTAGAATGCCTTTCGGACTATGCAACGCACCCGCCACCTTTCAGCGGTGTATGCTTGCCATTTTTGATAAATATGTAGAGAATATTATGGAAATCTTTATGGACGGTTTTTCTGTTTTTGGCGACTCCTTTAATTTATGTTTAGAAAATTTGGAAAAAGTTTTACAACGCTGCGAAGAAACGAATCTAGTTTTAAATTGGGAGAAGTGCCACTTTATGGTACGCGAAGGTTTAGTCCTTGGCCACAACATTTCCGCTAGGGGAATTGAAGTGGACAAGGCAAAAATTGAGGTAATTGAAAAGTTACCGCCGCCTACAAATATTAAAGCGATTAGAAGTTTTTTAGGGCATGCGGGTTTTTATCGACGATTCATTAAAAACTTTTCAAAAATTACTAAGCCTCTCACCCACCTTCTCGAAAAAGACACTCCTTTCATTTTTGATGAATCATGTCTCGCGGCATTTGAATTAATTAAATCTAAACTTATAAATGCTCCTATTTTGATCGCCCCAGTTTGGGATTTACCTTTCGAAATCATGTGTGATGCGAGTAATCATGCGGTAGGTGCGGTTTTAGGTCAACGAATCGCTAAGAACTTTCATCCGATTTTCTACGCTAGTAAAACTCTCACTTCTGCGCAAGAAAACTACACCACAACGGAGAAAGAGCTCTTAGCGGTTATTTTTGCTTTTGACAAATTCCGACCGTATGTTACTCTTTCTAAGGTTATTGTTTTCACGGATCATTCCGCTCTGAAGTACCTCCTTTCTAAACCGGATGCCAAGCCGCGTCTTATCCGTTGGATCCTCTTACTTCAAGAATTCGACTTGGAGATTCGGGATAAGAAAGGAGCGGAAAACTTAGCAGCTGATCATCTCTCTCGTCTTGAAAATCCCAATCTAGATCTTTAAAATGAAACTTTTATTAATGATTCTTTTCCGGATGAGCGTCTTTTTACTATTTCTTCATCTCCTACCCCCTGGTTTGCCGATCTGGCCAATTATCTTGTGGCCCGGGTCCTCCCAAAAGAATACTCCACTCACCAAAAGAAGAAATTCTTTTCGGAGTTGAAGTATTATTTTTGGGAAGACCCATTTCTATTTCGCATTTGTGCGGACCAGGTGGTTAGGAGATGTGTTTCACGGGAAGAGGGTCACCAAATTTTAAAACATGTTCATGAAGGTCCGACTGGCGGGCACTATCAAGCTAACCGCACCGCACACAAAGTGCTTAGTGCTGGCTTCTATTGGCCAAGCATATTTAAAGATGCACGAATCTTTGTGGGCGGGTGCGATCGATGCCAGCGGACTGGAAATCTCTCAAATAAAAATGAAATGGAACAAAACTACTTCCTCGAATGCGAAGTTTTTGATCTATGGGGCATAGACTTTGTCGGCCCATTTCCCTCCAGCTTAGGAAATAAATATATTCTAGTCGCAGTCGATTATGTTTCTAGGTGGGCAGAGGCCCAAGCTCTACCAAATAATGATGCTCGCGTTGTTGTCAATTTTATAAAAAAATTATTTTCTCGCTTTGGCTTTCCTCGAGCGATCGTTAGTGATAGGGGAAGTCATTTTTGCAACGCTCAACTCACTAAGGCTTTAGCCAAATATGGCGTTACGCATAAATTATCCACCGCTTATCACCCCCAAACTAACGGTCAGGTCGAGGTAGTCAATCGCGAACTTAAACGAATTTTGGAAAAAAACGTTTCTACTTCTCGTAAGGATTGGTCTTTAAAATTGGACGATGCTCTGTGGGCCTATCGGACAGCGTACAAGACCGCCATCGGTTGTACTCCTTTCCGATTAGTCTATGGAAAATCGTGTCATCTCCCGGTAGAAGTAGAACACCGTGCGTACTGGGCGTTAAAGTTTTTTAATTTCGATCCGCACTCGGTCGGCGAGCATAGAAAAAACCAACTAAATGAGCTTGACGAGTGGCGAGCGTACGCATATGAAAATAATAAAATTTATAAAGAACGCACGAAATTGTATCACAATAAGAACCTGCGCCACCCTAAAACTTTTAAACCAGGCGATCAAGTTCTTCTTTTTAATTCGCGTTTACGTCTCTTCCCGGAAAAGCTTAAATCTAGATGGTCCGGACCGTTCACGGTCAAGGATATTTTTCCTTACGGCACTGTGCTACTTTCACACCCCGATAAGGGGGACTTTAAAGTTAATGGTCATAGACTTAAACTCTATTTCTCTAATGATTCTGTGACTCCTGCCAAGGAGAATCTTCTTTTTGATTCTTAGTTCTCTTATTTTCTGATGGACATTTTATTTTTGGACTTATTATTATTATTCTGCAACTCTTTTATTCGGACTTTAAATGTTGTAATAAAAAAACCATTATCGGGCGTCTGCCCATGGACTCTTTCTATTTTTTTGCTTTTATTTTGCTATTCCTACCGGAGGCCAATCAAGTCCATGTTCGTGGTCGCCGCTCCGCCGTTACTGATATCAGATGGATCAAGTCATACCTGCTGACGATCAAGTACTCTAAAAAGCAAGCATGGGGGAGCGACATCCGCCTTCATCTCACGAACCCGGGGAAGTCCTGTTCTTTTTTATTATTTTTCCTGCATTTTTCTTTTTCTCAGTCCCCTTCTCTTTTTCTTTATGTTTTCTTCATTGAGGGCAATGAAGGATTTAAGCATGGGGGGGTCTAGTTTCTTTTGGGTTCTTCTTCTTTCAAAAATTATGTTTTATATTAGTATAGTATTTTATGTTATCAAAATCTAAAATCCAAAAAAAATTATAAAATATAAAACCCAAAAAAAAAATTAGAAAAACAAAAATCAAAAAATTGTGCTAAAATCTATTTGAAAAACAAAACCTAAAATTATTTTCTATCTTTATTTTTATGTTTCTTCTAGTGATGTGTAGGCCCGTGCGGTTTTTGTAGTTCTATGTAGAATCCTTTGAAAATATTTTCTAAACTTATCATTTTAGCATAGTTTAGTTCTACTAGTTTCTTTTTCTTAAATATAGGCATCCGTTTTTTACGTTATAAGTAGCAATTTGTAGTTATGTCTTTTTATTCGGTTAGTTGCTTACGAATGGTTGCTAGGTATCATTAGCTCTTTTTCATTTGCGAGGTAGTCTTTCTTGGTGTCTAGAACTTGTACCAAGCTACTCTCGAAGCATTTGCGCCGTTTTTACGTTCTTTAGAAATGATTTAGGCCACCATTTGAATAGTTTGAGCTTTTCTTGCCCACCAAAAACAAAACCCTTGCAAAACAATTTTGGGCCTTTTCCTTTTTTCCTTGTTTTAGCTCCACCTTTCATTTCATTATATTCACCAAAGCCAAAAATCTTTCCTATTTTTGCACTATAAATTTGAGCTTAAAAATTATTTTTGTGGGAAGGGTATTATTTTTGAAATGAATAGGAAATTCTCAAGCTTATTTTTGGAGCTTTCTTATCAAATGTTATTCAAAAGGAAAAAAATTGAGAAAAAAAATATATCATTACAAAATCAAAAAAAAATGAATGCAAAAAGTTTATGTTTGGCCAAGTTTATAAAAGAAAAAAATTTCATGGCCTTTTTGTTGTAGTTTCATATTGGAGAAATGACATTCTCATTACTTCTCATTTTTTTATTATGCCTTATTTTATTTTTGAGCTCACCTTGGTTTAGTGCCTAAAACTTTCATGTTTATCTTTGATTCCACTTCCTAATCATTTACCTAAGCCAAGTTTTAATGCCTAGTAGAAGTCCTAATGATCTTAGAACTTAATTTCGCGTAGTGGAGAGAGTGTGAACGTACAAGCCTATGGCCACCATCATTGATGGATTTCTTTGGAGGTTATCTTGGAGTGTCTTAGGGTTAATGTTTATTTAGCAACCTAGTAGTTTGTTAATGCGCCGTTTATTTAGAACCTCTACTTTTTGTTGTCCTTATTTTCATTTATTTTGGATGCCTTGTTTTTAAGATTTAGAAATGTGTAGACTTTTCTTATGTTCTAATGATATTTTTAGGTCTCCACTTTCAAGTTTTCTACTGTGCACTTCTCGCCCCACTAGTTGTTAACATAGGGATTAGGATAGTTTAATTTTTCATGTTTTGCTTTTCTTAATTATGAAACCTAAATTAGCTTTGTTTATTTCCTATTTCCTTCCCTAGTTTTCATCTTTATTTGCTTGAGGGCAAGCAAATGTCTAAGCATGGGGGAATTTGATGACTAGTTTTAGTCATCCTTTTTGGGGGTAATTTAGTTTTCAAAATGCCTAATTTTATTTATATTTTATGTTTGTTATTTCATGTTTTAATGTTTCTTTACAATATTTTAATTCCTAGTGTTATTAGAGTTTTGATATAAAATTCTATATAGTCTTACTATATGTGTTATGTTATTATATATTATGTTATGTTATGATACGTTTTAATTTTAAGGTTGTAATATTTTTATTATTATTGTGTTTAAAAATCTTGTTTTAACTTTAACTTTGTTATGTTATGTTTTAAAATCTATATAGTGTTATGTTATGTTATGTTTTAACTTTGTTATGACTAATCCATGTCTTGTTTTATTTTATTTATAGGTTCAAAGCCCACATGGTGCAGCCACAATTTGCATGGCCGGCCTCTTCCCAAGTTCAAGGTGCAGCCCACATTGATAAAGCCTACATGATGCAGCCCTCAAGCTCAAACCCGAGCCCATGCAGCCCTCAAGCTCAAACCCGAGCCCCCTATGCAGCCCATGCAGCCCTCAAGCTCAAACCCGAGCCCTCTATGCAGCCCAAGCAGCCCACCTAGCCTCAACCCGAGCCCATGTAGCCCCCTCTTTCATATTTTACCATGCATGAACATATCCATGCATGGCCGGCCACCCATGATTATGTCCCTCTCTCCTCCATTTAATCCATGCATGCACTTGTTCATGCTTGGCCGGCCCCTCCATGCCTTCCTCCTATTTTATTTCTTATTTTTATTATTCTTCATTCAATCCATCTCTCTCTCTCTCTTTCTTTATTTCTTATTCATTCCCCCTTTGCTATTTTCCAACTCATTCCCTTTAAATCCATGCATTGAACCCACCTCTTTCTCTCCACCTCATTTAAAGCAATGCATGCACCTTTTCCATCTTACATGGCCGGCCACCCCCCTTAGCCTCCTCCTCTTCATTTCTTTCTAGATCCTTCTCCCTCTCCTATAAAAGCCACCCCATCCCTCAAGCCAAAGGAAGAAAAATTTTGAGAAGTAAAGTTTCAAGTTGAATGTGAGTTGGAAAGTCGAGAGTGGAGAGTATTTGTGAGTTGATTTTAGTTTTATTATTGTATTAGTTTTCTTTTCAATTAGTGCAAGTTTTCTTTATAGCATAATCTTGTCTTTTTTTTATTTTGTGTACTCCTTTTTGCAAGCAATGAAATTCTCTTCTCTTTATTTTGTTGTTTCCTTTTGCAATATGCATAGCTAATTCCCTCTTAGCATTTGATCGTGAGGATCCATGATTTGAAATGAGAATTATTTTTATTTCATAGTTTTATTTTTGCGTAATTCTACTCGGTCCTTCTTTGAATAATTATTGTGTCGACTCTGTATTTCCGGTATACGGTTGTAGGCTTATGATCTCATATTCGAGTAGCCGAGAGGCTCGTGGATGTGAAAGATCACTCAAAGAAGGAAGGAGTTGAACACAACCCTAGAGATAGGACGACGTAAATCCTCCGGATTGGAGTCAAATCCAATAGTGCGGATCACCTCGATAATGCAACTTTAGGCTTCTTTGGTTTGTAAAGAGATTTCGATCGAAGAGTCTATAAGTTAGGAGACCTAATGCTCTAGCGAGATTTTGTCTTATTTTCGGATCCGTCACGGCCGAGTTGGATTTGCAAATTTAAAACTATGCCCTTTTATTTTCTCATTTCATTTCATGGTGAATCAATGATCGAATGCTAGTTTTTTTTATATAAGTTTTCGTCTCGCAATTTTTCGTTCATTCTACTTTAAAAAAAATTCTCAAAATCCCAATAGTCTTCCGGTAGGATAATAGTTAGAGCGTGAGTAGAAGTACTTGACAACCCCGTGTTTAAATACGACCTTGGTACTACAATTCGACAGGTACGCTTGCCTGTTCGGGTTTTGTTCCACCAGCAAACCATGCACAAAATCCATAGATATGTTGTCGAATTTCCATTCTGGGATAGGTAGGGACTTCAAGAAACCTCCGGGCTTCTAGCATTTCGCCTTCACCAATACACATGTACGGCACTTGGCCACATAAAGTGCTACGTCCTTCTTCAATCCTGGCCACCAGAATAATTTCTTCATGTCTGTATACATCTTCGTGCTTCCCGGGTGGATTGAGTACTTGGTATGATGAGCCTCATACATCAACTCCTCCCGAAGATTATCCGCACTAGGAACGCATAGGCGACCGTCCTTCCTTAATAACCCATCTTCAACAACAAGCTGGGAATTTGACCCATCCAATGATTCATCCAAGATCGGCTTCATGCTGTTATCCTAAACTAAAGCCCGCCAAACTCTATCAGCTAGGTCACACTGCACCTCTGTCTAGCACAGTTTTGTCTCAGCACTAGACTGCTTGTCGACGCAAGATATCTCCAAAGCCTCCAACTCATGGACCAATCTCTCATCATGTACCGATAACCAGTTGGCCTACGCCGGAGTCCTGCGACTCAACGCATCAGCCACTGCATTTCCCTACCCAGGCACATAATGAATCTTGATAGTGTAGTCCCCTAAGAACTCCATCCACCTACGCTGCCTCACGTTCAGATTCTTTTGATCCAACAGGTACTTCAAGCTCTTATGATCGGTGTAAATATCGACCTTCACACCGTACAGGTAGTGCCTCCAAAGCTTTAGAGCAAATATCACGGCCGCTAATTCTAAATCGTGAACCGGATAATTCCTCTCATGAACCTTCAGTTGTCGTGAACTATATGCTATCACTCTCCCATGCTGTAGCAGAACATAGCCCAAACCACTGCCCAAAGCATCACTATAGATTTCAAATCCTTCGGTTCCACTCGGCGAACATAAAATAGGCGCCGTGGTCAACCGCCTCTTCAATTCTTCAAAAGCCTGTTCGCACTCCGGAGACCACACAAACTTCTGATCCTTCCTTGTCAACATCGTGAGTGGAAGTGCTATTCGTGAAAAGTTCTCTACGAAGCGCCTATAGTAGCCGGCAAGCCCTAGAAAGCTCCGGACTTCCGCCACCGTAGTCAAAGTAGGCCACTCCCGTATTGCCACTATCTTTGTCAGATCCACCGCTATCCCTTCTCCACTAACAACATGACCAAGGAACGCTATCGAGGATAACCAGAATTCACACTTGGAGAACTTAGCATACAACTGATTCTTCCTCAACGTCTCCAACACCATGTGTAGATGCTTGTAATGGTCCTCCTCACACCGCGAGTATACCAAGATATCGTCGATAAATACTATCACGAAGCGATCCAGATACTCTCTGAACGTCATGTTCATCAGATCCATAAATACGGATGATGCATTGGTCAAACCAAACGGCATGACTGTGAACTCGTAATGCCCAAATCGCGTACTGAATGTTGTCTCTGGGATGTCGCTCTCCCTTATCCTCAACTGGTAGTAACCGGATTTCAGATCTAGCTTCGAATATACCATTGACCCAACCAACTGATCAAATAGATCATCAATCCTGGGGATTGGATATTTGTTCTTTTCCGTAAGCTTGTTCAATTCCCGATAGTCGATACAAAGCCGCAAGCTCCCATCTTTCTTCTTAACAAAGAGAACTGGTGCGCTCCAAAGCGACGAACTTGGATGCACATAACCTTGGTCCAACAACTCCTGCAGTTGTACTTTCAATTCCGCCATCTCTCTTGGCACTATCCGATACGGAGAGCGTGATACCGGTTTGGCACCCGGTACCAGCTCAATGGTAAAATCAATCTCCCGCTGAGGAGGGGCTCCTGGAAGATCATCTGGGAACACATCAGGATATTCGGACATGACTGGAATACTGTCAAGACTTGGCTTAGGCATCGAAGTCTACACTAGAGTGACAAACAGCTCTGCCCCAGACCGAACTGCCTTGAACACCTGAAGGGCTGACATCAAAATCTTACCCTACCCCTTCATGCCCGCAAAAGTAGTCTCTCGATCGGTGTTCAGACCCAACATAACTTCCTTACGGTTGCAATCAATACATTCACCCTGCTCCGAGAGCCAATCCATACTGAATATTACGTCGCACTCTGCCAACGGCAAAAGTGACGCTCGCAAATCAAACTCCTGATCCCCAATCCGTATATTCACAACGCACACCCTATCCGCACGCATTGAGCACCCATTGGGCAACAAAACATCCAATTTGTCTTTTGCCATCGAGGACGGAACCCCAATGCGTGATATGAATTTTTCGGACAAGAAGGAGTGCGATGCTCCCGTATCAAACAGGGCTCTCGCCGGAAACTCAAAGATCAACACAAAGCCTAGTACCAATAAACATAAGTTAACAAATACGAAGGTAACAACTATAAAAGTTAAACCACTGTAATTTAACTCATACCTGTCACCACGTCCGCTTGATTTATGGCCTCTTGCAGACCAAGGTTGTAGACTCTAGGCTGGGCTGGAGCATGGTGGGACGTGGTTGACTCCACCGCCTTCCCTTTCTCCTCATAAGTCGCTCCAGACTTCCTCTCGGACTTTGAACGTCCGCTCCAACACTCACGAGCAAAATGCCCCGTCTTCCCGCAGTTGTAGCATGCTCCTGGGACTCGACATGTAGTTGCCCCCGACGCATCAGCTGAAGGGGCTGAGTTCGAAGTCCTCCGCTTCTTGTTCCATCTACGGAATCCTGACTTTGTATTTGTCACCTTGAACTCAGACTTCTTTTCTCCTGGGTCCTTCTTCTCTTGAACTTTCTTAACGACCTTCTCCAACGAACGGGCCGAATTGACCAAGGCTAGGAGGCCTTGCACCTTAGGCCCAGCAAGTAATAACTGTAGCTCGCCATGTAGACCCTCATAGAATCGATTGGTCTTCCTCTATTCTTCCATAAACGTAGCACCAGCATAACGACCCAACCGTGTAAACTCATGTAGATACTCATCCACGCTTCTGGATCCCTGAGTCAACCCAAGAAATTGGTTCTCCATCTCAAGCTTCTGAGCAGAGGGTATAAATCTGGCTAGGAACAATCTTGAAAATTCCTCCATAGACACATCAGCAAGCTGCCTACCCACTAAGAGATGAAACTCCAATTCATCCCACAACAGCCTCGCTTACCACGCCAAAAGAAAGGTCGCTATGGTGGTCTTCTGCCACTCCTCAGTTAACGTGGCTATCAAGACCCTCTTTATCGAAGAGAGCCAGTCCTCAGCTTGAGCTAGCGTTCCAGTCCCGTCAAACACTGGGGGATGAAAGCTCATTACATACTTGAGCTGCTTCTCCGTAGCTCTCCTCGGCTCTACCTGATCAACTGCTACGCGCTCCACCACTCCCAGCTCTGCCGCCCTAACTAGCTCTTGCTCATTCGCAGGAGGTACGCGATGCATTTGCCCTACAGGTTGGGCATTTATCATCGTAAATACGGCTTCAGCCACCATCCTGATGGTTTCTGCTGAAGGAGGAGTAGTAGGCATGTCTCTCGGTGCACTACTTTCCGCCAATTGCGGACGCTCTGACTGACCAGCACCGCTCCTAGCTGCCTATAGTAGCAAAGACACACCATTAGACGACAAACAAATTGCTAAAAGCAATCATTGGAACACTCAGATTCCACAAAACAACTGTATTTTTCATTCCTAAGTGGACATTAATGGGTTCTTTTTGATGTTATAACGATGACGCACACATGTGCTCACCACCCCTTAAAAGAATTCGCCCACGAATTCATTTAAGCCTGACCGTAACCAGAAGTCTGATACCAAATTGTAACACCCTCATCCGTCATATGGCATATAACAGAAGGTACAGCTGGAACCCGACGCCATATACCACAGACAGTCGGAAGGGTTACATAAGAATATTCAAACTATCCAATTAAGACTACTCGTCCTAACACAGAGAATTCTAGCGGAATCTTTTAAATAATTGAAAGAACCCAAATCTTAAATCCATAATCATGAATGTCCACATCCACACAACAGGAATAAAACACAAATACACTGAAAAGGTACATGACCTTATGGCCTTACAATAGTTCACTTAATAAATAGTGTTTTCCATACATCGGCTCGCAGACCGGCCACACATGACAAAAGTAAAGTACAACTATTCGCTTTGGCCTTCAATAGCCAGCACAGCAACATAGGCTACAGCCCGCTATTTGGTACTCGGCTCCGCAGCACCTGCAGGCACAATCCCACCGCACGGTGGAAAACAAAGCAACGGTCAGCCAAAAGCCGACCAAATTATAACGACCCTGTCCCTTTCTCGGGACGACGGTGCTCCTTCCCTGCATAACATTAGCCCAGCTAAACAATTATTTAAAAACATACTTCGCCACAGGTGTAGGCTCGCACGACCAAACACCCCGTGCACTCAGGGCACATTAACGGTGAATCCTGACACTTCAGCATCTTCACCACCATCACCAAGATGGCAACAACATGAGCATTTTAACCTTCCTGACCCTGTCTAGTCTAAGGCTCTCGACTATGCCAACGGCCAGTCCCCTTTTCGGGTCTCTCGCACCGAACCACATAGCGTAGGTCCAATTCCACTTGCCCGTTACTCAACCGCGTAGTTCACATTAAGACGTACGCACGAGCCAAGCTTCTCTCGGATCCCAAAATTTTCCAAACAATCACATAACCCAGTTATGTTCAAGGTCGGTTCCCTTACCGCCAAGTTAGCAGAACAACGATTCCGCTCAGTTTTCCGGGTGCGCCTTTTAGCTAACCTCCAAGAATCCCTGCTGCAATCTACCGCATAGAAACCGGAAAACCCAAAGCACGGAGTCTTCTCCGGCAAAACATATCAAATGCAACATCACCGATCCAGACAATACACGTCCAGGTAGGCTTCACACAAAATGCTTATGCCCGTACTTTGATTAATTCCGGACTCTATATGCAATACAAGGGGGACTATTCACATCAACCCCAAGGAACACCACGACTCACCGCACACTCGCGGGAGCGGGATTCCCTATGCAGAAAAAAAGAGCTTCACATGCTCAAGTAGAGAATCGTTACCCTTGTAGTCCGCTTTGGCTCCATGGAAAAACTACACGGACAGAACTCTTCGTAACGAACTTTCCTCCACGGATCCGCTCTCAGATCTCAAAACGGTGCTCCGATGCTCCGCCGGTGGCCGGAATCCCTTCCTTCTTCCTCCTCTTTCCAACTCCTTGAGAGAGAGAATGGTTGGAGAGAAATGAAGGATTAACTCCCCTATTCCCGGCCTTAACAGAGCAGGAAACCATCTGGGCCGTTGGATCTTATTTAAAGAAAATGAACGGCTCAGATCCACTCAAAAATCTCCAAACCCGGGCCGAACACGGCTTGGCACACGGCCATGTCCCCGGCCGTGTGCCTCGATCCAGGCACGATCGTCGAACTCAGAGACTCACACGGGCTCAGACACGCCCGTATCCCACCTGACACGCCCGTGTGTAGTCTCTCGACACTCCCGTGTCCGGGGGCGTGCCACGCATAACTGCCACGCCAACCGACACGACCCAACTGAACACGGGTACTAACACGGGTAGGTACACGCCCGTGTCATGTAGCCGTGTTCCTGGCCGTGTCCTTCTTGGGATGAAAACGACCAAAAATCACCAGCCAGACACTGCCTTGGACATACCCGTGTCCTTGGCCGTGTACCCCTATACAGGCACCAAAAATCCCTTTTTACGCGACCGACTCAAATACAATTTTTGGGGTGTTACACAATCTTTCATGCCAGATAGGTGCACTATCACTGGCCTTCATCCGATCATCAAGTGAACCTATTTATGACCCAACCAAGTTCTTCTCCTTGCCTCCCACATGAGCTACGTTCGCCTAAAGCAAGACAACCTTTCACTCCTTCCTGAGGTGACCATGCTGCTTGCATCTATAACACCTTGGTCATTCCTTTCTCGTCCCATCACGCCTAGGAGAAACACTCATCTCTTGCTGATATGAAGTAGAAGGACCATCCTCCGCAGCAACCTTCACCTCCTTCCTGAACAACCCATCAAGGGAAGTCCAAACCTCCGCAGCTGACCGACATCCACTGATGTGGTCCAAGAGCTCTAATGAGATCACCTACTTGAGAATAGACTCCACTTTCGCATTTGTCTCCTTCCAAGCTCTCATCTCTTCAACATTGTCAGCAGTAACCTCTTGTCTTTTTACTTCGCATACCACCTCCCAAAGGTCCTCGCCAAGAAGAAAGCTCTCCATACAAGACTTCCACCTATCAAAGTTCGTCTCTGTAAAGAGTTTAATTTCAAGACCACTTGCATCTTCCACTGTCATGGTTCTACCACTGGTTCCCTCTTCACAAGATCAACAACCACTTCAGTTGATCACTTCTTATCCACTCCAAACCCGCTCTGATACCATGTAGAAATTTCCCGGACCTTGGAGTGAGCAGGGTTAACTCAACTAAAGTTAGTCACAACCAAAAACACATGCAGCAATAAGTGTCTTTATTGATTAACAACAATCTTCTTTACAAAGCGAGACATACATGGCGAGACATGATTCACCAAAACCACCACAGGGAAAGCAGAGACAGTTACAAAGACAAGTCAATACAAGCCGCGCAGACTCAAACACCAAGCCGCCGGTCTACTGCTATTGAGTCCGCACAATCCGCCAGGTCGCCAGACCGCAACCCAATCCGCGTGGACTGCCCGTTATTCCAATGCTAAGCTCTATCTGTCGATCTGCAAGCCGCCTAACCGCGAGGTCGCCTAGCTTCCAGAAAGCAAAAGCTGCGATGTCGAACTGAACAGTCCGCCTGAAGCAGGCGACTTATTGAACCCCGAACCAAGTTGCCAAAGAGAAGACCGTCTGGTCGCTGTCCGCGACCTGCTGTTTACCGCTTGTTGCTTAACCGCAGAGTCCACACTGTCCCTGACCGCAATCAGAACCAAGTCCTGGCTTTCCAGCGCTATCCACACAACCTGCATAGCACAAACCAGTCAACTCAATCAACCCTCGCGGATACCGAAAGTCAGTTCGCAGTAACTGAACGCGGGCTCACTTACTGTTCATTCGCTCTTAGTTTCTCTATTCCTGATGTGACATGGGTCCTATTTATAGGCATGATGAGGAGTGTGGTCACCGCCCTAGCCGATAGGAACATCGCCATATCCCGCAGCAAGGACAAAGTGTATCCACAAGCCGCGAATACAAACCCAGTCCGCCGCGACCTGTGCAGGATAGCCAGTCCTCCTAGACATCACCAAGGCCGGACACAATGCCAGTCCGCCTTGTCTCCATAGGCCAATCCAAGACTGCCACAGCCGAACTCTGCAACAACTGTCTGCCTATCCGCGGACACAGCTCCAGTCCGCTTATCCCGAGCCCACAACCTCGCCACTAAGGCAACTGTCGGACTCAGCGGACACAGCTCCAGTCCGCTTATACCGAGCCCACAACCTTGCCACCAAGACAACTACCGGACGCAGCGGACGCAACTCCAGTCTGCATATACTGCGGATACCTCCAGTCCGCATATCCCGCAAACTGCTCCAGTCCGCATATCCCGCAGACTTCTCCAGTCCGCATATCCCGCAGACTGCTCAAGTCCGCATATCCTGAGTCCATGACCATGCCAGCAAAGCAGCTGTCGAACTTAGCGGACACATCTCCAGTCCGCACGGAGTTGCGGACGCAATCTCCAGTACGCTTATACCAAGCTCGCAAACAAGGCACACGACACTTCTGCCGAGTTCGACGGACTAAGAAGCAGTCCGCGCTCCAATGCGCGATCTCCCCGGACTGAGCCAACCCTGACTTGGTTCAGAACCAACCAAGTCCACACCACTGGCCACAAGGGTCAGTCCGCACTTACTGGCGGACACTGGAAATAGTCCGCCAGCCCCGGCGAACTCCAACACCTGTCTGCACTGACTGGCGATCTCCGCGGCTTACACTTGCCGCTTCACCGGAGCAAGACCAAGGATTCTGCCAAGCCGGTCTGCCGAGCTCCAGTCCTTCAGTCCGCTTCTTGCCGGACTCCGCGGATAGAGACTCAATTCGCCTGGTTACCTTCTGGGATCCAACTGCATGCAGAGCATAAGCTGGCCTAGCAAACCACCGCTGTTGTTCGCGTAGTCCACGCGAACAGACCGCCCAGACCGCCACAGAACAAGTCGTCTGCACCAGCCCCGCCGACCTGGCTATCCGACAACCCTGTCCGCGTAGTCCACGCGGATAGGTTGCCCAAGCTGATTTTGTATCTTTTTTTTTTCATTGTTCTCATGTTTCCCTCCCCCCGTTGTAATTCTTCTTTCCCTTTAATGCCATTGCAAATTTCACGGATAGGTTGCCCAAGTCCTCCATTCTCCCACTTTCACTTCTCAATTTTCGACACACGCCGTGCGATCGTGCCCTCACGTTGCGCAGGCGCGTCGGGGGGGGGGGGGGCTACTTGCTCGGGCACTTAGGCCGGCGACGCTTGCTTGCCTCTTCTTGCGCAGGTGCTTTGCTCCTTTGACTGGGTTCCGGAAGACCCAGGGGAATCCCATCAGTACTCTTCACTCCCAATATGTACTAGCAGGGAGTTGCCCAAGCAAGTAGGTTCAATAAAAAATTGCCTGAATACAGGAAAAACTGACACACAAATAAGGGAACTACAGAAAGATAACAAAAGCGAGGGCGGGCGAACACGTGTTGGGTATTCACGGAGGCTGCTGTCAAAAACAAATTGTGCACTATTTCTCCATGGCTGTTCGTCCATGCTGAGGAAACATATTTTGTGGTCGTTATATTTCAAGGAAACACCTTTGATAACAAATTATCTTTTGAATAACAATGTTTATTCAAACACAATCAAATTACAAATCCCTTTCTCCGAAAACCGCAAAGACTATCTGGATTTAGGCTCTATTTGAAATAACTTATGTTATTAAATCATCTATTTTCAACCATTAGTTTATTCATCAACATAAATTGTTCGAAACAGAATCTTAATAGTTATTAATTACACTAAATTCTCACTTATCTCTTCATTCTCTTCCAATTTTGCTCGTGACAACAAATTCACTACTTACATGAATAAAAAAAAATTATATGGAGCAACTAAGGCTTCGTTTGGGGGGACTTATTTTTACCGGTCAAGCGGTTACGACCGCATGAACCGGACCTTAATTAAGGTCCGGTTCAAGCGGTCGTAACCGCTTGACCGGTGAAAATAAGTCCCCCCAAACGCAGCCTAAGGCTCCGTTTGGAGGGGGCTTATTTTCACAGATCAAGCGGTAACGACCGCATGAATCGAATAATAATTAAATTTCGGTTCCTGCGATCGTGACCGTTTGACCAGTAAAAATAAGTCATCCCAAACAAAACATAAATATTCATTAACACACAAAAATAAATATAAATACATTCAAAGTCAACAATAATTATGATTGTATTTTTTTTGTATTTTCTTTTATCATCAAAATAGGATATTAATATCTTTATGATATTATTATATTATATAAGGAAATTAAAAAATTAGAAATCTATAACCTACTACTAGCTACTAGCTAGTCTACTACTAATAACATGACTAGTGGCAGCAAACTAAGAATCCTCTAAATAATATAATTATAATAATAAATAAACATACAAAACCGAGAGGGAGTTTCAATTGGACATATGCTCTCGTGGGCCATGGCCTCTCGGCTGGCAAGTCAAAACATATCAATGGAGGGATTCATTTCATTGTGACGATGATCCACTTTTTAATCCGATAAATTCTGTTTTTCTCATTATTTTATATATTTTTAGGAAAATATTATTAGTATTTCATAAATTGAAATTTGTAATCCATTCATATTTATACTCGATTGGATATTTGACCTCATATATAATAATATTGAGAAAAACGATGAGCTCTTCTGAGAGGCGTTAGTCGTGCCCACACACCATGCATGAGGTGCGAATATCCAAACCTTCCCCGACGTAACCAAAATCGTCGTCGCCACAAACAGCCTTCGCCGCCACCGCGCAAACAACCATCATCGCCGCCGCCGCTCAACCGTCATCACCGTCCCCACAAACAGACATTGTCATCCCCGCAAACCGCCATCGCCGCAAACTGTCATCACTGTCAGCGCAAACCGCCAGCGCCGACGCTGCACCGAAACCGCCGCCGCCACGAATCGCCATCGCCGTCGCCGCGAACCGCCATCGCCGTCGCCGCGAAACGCCATCGCCGTCGCCGCGAACCGCCATCGCCGTCGCCGCGAACCGTCATCGCCGTCGCCGCGAACCGCCATCGCCATCGCCTCAAACCGCCATCGCTGTCGCCGCACCGAAACCGCCGCCGCCGCAAACCGCCATCGCCGTCGCCGCAAACCACCATCGCCGATGCTGCACCGAAACCGCCACCACTGCATACCGACATCGTCGTCGCCGCAAACAGCCATCGCCGACGCTGCACAAAAATAGCCGCCGCCGCAAACCGCTATCGCCGTCGCCGCAAACCGCTATCGCCGTCGCCGCAAACCGCCATCATCGACGCTGCACCGAAACCGCCGCAGCAGCAAACCGTCATCGCCGTCGCCGAAAAACCGCTGTCGTCGCTCACCGTCATCGTCGATGCTGCACCGAAACCGCCGCTGTCGCAAACCGCCATCGCCACCGCCGCGCCAACCGGTATCATTTGTCTTCGGCTTCTAACTCGTGGACTTGAAAGTGGGTTATTATTGGACTTCGCACTCTGTTGTTATGCTAGAACATACACATACGAACTAAAAAGAAAAATATTTATAGGTTGATCGACGACGAGTAGATGGGTGGAAGGCGCGACGGAATAGAGGGCGCCACGGGCGGCGAGATATTATCGGACCGCCGACGAGAGACTGCGAGCGGAGAGTTGAAGGTTCGGCTGCGGGAGTATAGAGCTTGAGAGAAACAGAAACAAAATTTATGTTTGGTATAAATATCAGGTAGGTTTAGAGGAAAAAATGCTAAAATGTGTATTATTTTGGGTATGAATATCCAATTATGGCATGTTGATGAATTACACCTCAAATTATAGGGAGAATTCCCCCATGATCTTCTCCCAAAATGGGGGATCATGGGGTTGACTAGTCAAACCCACCTCACATGAACTCCCCATAATGAGGGAAACATGGGTAGTGGGGCCCACTTCCTCTCCCAAATAAGGAGAACCACCCCCTTGGGGGAAACTGCCGCCTGGGCCACCGCACCGACGGTCAGCCCTCCATCGCCGGCGAGGACGCAGCCGGCCGGGCCGGGTGGCGGTCGCCGGCCAGGCCGCAACCCAGGTCACTGGGCGCCGCCAGTTTGGCTGGGGCCGCAGGCCTGGCGTAGTCCAGGTCGCCTCCTGGACGGCCGCCGCCGACGCACGGCCGACCCGCCGCCGTCGGCGTCTTGCCCGTCGTCCGATCATGGTGGGCTCTCCATGTAAGACCCCCCTCCTGGATCCCGAAACACGGCACAAATGGGGTCTTATGCCCAGAACAGCCGTCTTGTGGTAGCATTAGCACGCGGGCTAACCTGTACCACAAAATGTCTATTCTGCCGGCTACAATCAATATCAATATATATATGCCAACCCAACCAAAATATAATAAGAAGTCAAATCCACACAAGCATAATAGTACAAAGTACAACAAATAAGGAAGCTAATATCAAGCTGCTACAATATTAGAGTACCGCAATAAACGTCCAAAGGCTACATCAGAGTCGCTCAACACTCACATCGGTAACTGACGGTAGCGATGTTACCATCCCTTCAGGCTCTGTCATCATGGTCTGGCTGTCTTGCTGCATAATCTGCGGCTCCTCTACCTGCGGGGTGACCTCCTAAAAAGGAAGACGTAGCAACCGTTAGTTAAAAACACTAAGTGGCTATCACATCCGCTCCCCCGGCGACTCCTCGGCACCGGGCGAAGAAAACAACAAGGGTACAATGTATAATAAATAATATAAGCTGGTACAAGCAGGTGGTAATAATACAACATGATTAACAACATTATAATCTAACAGTTCTACAAGAGCAATAACAAACCATCAGGTATAAGTATCTACATCAGGAAAGTAACTTAACTTATAAGGATGCTCATACAAGCTTATAAGTTAAGGATCAGTTTAACATAAAGTAACTTATCGTATATGAGTGTCCATACAAACCTATAAGATGAGGATCTTATTTGTGCAATGTAATGTAATGGTATGTATCCAATGCAATAACTCACCCATGATCACGCATATGCAACCGCTATGTCGACACAGACTAGTAGTTCCCACTTTTCGAGCAAGTAGCTAACCTCTCAGGCATCAACCGTCGTGGCCAGGCGGCGACAGTAGAGCGGGCCTCTCTACTACTAAGCGGGCATCCACACTGCTTCACTTAGGCCTCCGTACGCCTCAATGCTAAGAACACAACAGCGGAGCCCCCCCCCCCCCCCCCCCTTGCGTACTATTGCCCAGCGGGAGTCTCGGGTAGATGTGCACCGAGAACCAAGTCCCGAATTGGCCTTGTGTGACCCGAAAGGAGCCTCGGAAGAAAGCACGAGCACCAAGCTCAACCGTTCACTTGGCATGGAAGGAGCCCCAGGACATGAACACCGAGGACCAAGCCCAACCGCCTAAAGTCTAACTGTCAACTCCCGTCGGTGTGACGACTGGCGAGCCCGTACACCTGCCACATTATCCTTAACCCGGGATTACGACACAGCGTATCGACTCACACCGCATGCAATTACACATCACCGTGGCACGGAAGGAGCCTCGGAGAAAACACGAGGACCAAACCCAGTCGTCCACTCAACACGGAAGGAGCCCCAGGAAATGAGCACTGAGGACCAAGCCCAATCGTCCATTTATAACTCATCTCAACACTAACCAACTCAGTGCGGTCAACACTCGCACTTACACCCTTTCACAATGCTACCCGTAGGGAGACGCCACTATAAGCATTGGACTACTAAATTCATTCAGTTAAACAATCATTCGCATGGTCATAGATTATCATCCTACATTTCATTTCCAAATGATTTCAACACATTATTAGCATGATGCACATTTCTATTGGTTTACCAATTTCTACCAAATCGTTTCGTTCGAGTACGCTTCATTTCACAAATCAATTACGTGGGATCCAATTATCAATTTCATCATTCATAGAACTATGATGGTTAGCATAAAAGAGTTCACCCAACCTCAAGTTAATTTAGTACATTGTCCCCACCGAGTCCAAATCCAAAGTTATACCAAACCCAGAATTCTTATTACAGAATATTATCAGGACAGCAACTTCGACCGGAGATTCCTGAAGCTATAGGAATCCGGTGAAGGCATGTAACCCCACGATGGAAAGGTCTTTCCATGGGTTACAACTTTCATATGCAAGCCAAAACCCAGATTTGAGAGTAACACATTTGAAATCGGCTTCAAAGTCCGCTGCGTACAGAACATAATTTCTGCATGCTCGGTTTGTCGGCCGTCAAATTCGTTCAGACTTTCCCGTGGCTATAAACTTCGCCTGAAGTCGTGCAACTATTCGTTGGAAAGGTATTTTCAAAGACTCTAACTTTAGTGTTTAGTCGAAAGCCCAGTTCTGAAAATATCACACCTGAAAATGGCCAGGAAGATTGTTGCGTGCAAAACATAGATTCTGCGCGCATCTTAAGGCGGAATGAACGACATCGGTTCATCTTCCTCCTTAAGTCGATATTCAAAAATCACCTCTAGAAAATCCTCCTCCCTTATTCACCCTAATGAG
The DNA here is from genome assembly GCA_039583875.1 of Platanthera guangdongensis. Lineage (NCBI taxonomy): Eukaryota > Viridiplantae > Streptophyta > Magnoliopsida > Asparagales > Orchidaceae > Platanthera > Platanthera guangdongensis. Next base: position 96,914,454 of record CM077165.1, read on the forward strand.
GCCATTTCTCTTCACGTAACCATCCCTCATCTTCACATAGAAGGTTGGATAGGTTGAAGACACCACTATCCTTAGAGCACAATCCCTAGAACGACCTCTTCCTAGGGAAATCATCTTCTCACAAGTCTAGACTCTTTTGAGCCGACATCTCGCCTAGATATATCTATAGATTTAGCACCAAGGGAGAGGGGAGGAACCTCACCTCATTTCCGGTGTTTCCACAATTTCCGACTAAGGATCTTGTAACTCTTCGCGGCGACATCTTCTTCTCCTCGGCGGTGGCGGTTCTTCTCCTCCTCCTGGGCTTGCTCTAGCAGCTTCTCCCTCTCTACAGCAGTTTCTCCAGGAAGAAGGGTTGGAATGAGGAGTGAAAAACGGCTAGGGTTTTCACATACCTTATAAGTGAAAAGTGACGCGGGTAGGGACACGCCCGTGTCCTTACCTGTGTACTGCTCGGGCGAAGCATTACAAGCGGATACCTGACGTTTCGATACACAAACACAGATTGGGACACGCCTGTGTCCCTACCTGTGTCCATATGACACGGTCGTGTTCTCTATATGTGTCCTCCTCTGAACACGCCTCGTCGAGCTCAACTCGACACACACGGGTAGGGACACGCCCGTGTCGCTACACGTGTCCTTCTTGGGGTACACTTCGTCGATCTCAACTCAACGCACACGGGTAGGGACATGCCCGTGTCTCTACCCCTGTCATCTTCACACGAGTAGTGACACTCCCGTGTCACTACCCGTGTCCTTCTCTGGGATAACTCGAGTCATCGACTCGAGAGTTGGTTGGATAGACACGGGTACGGACACGCCCGTGTCTCTACCCGTGTCCTTCACGGGAACAGTGGTTTTGCTTACATGGGTAGGGGCATACCGTGTCCTTATCGTGCCATCATTCACACAGGTAGTGACTCTCCCGTGTCACTACCCATGTCCTTCTTTGGACAAACTCGAGTCGTCGACTCGAGAGCTGGACTCTCCCATACGGGTATGGACACGCCCGTGTCTCTACCCGTGTCCTATTTTGTACTGATTTCTCCTCCCATTTACAAGTGCAGCCCTGTTGCCAGCACTTCCCTGAACCCAAGTCAGCTCTCCTGACTCAAAAACGCGCACGAGGGGCTTTGTGTGAATCGGGACGTTACACTCCTCACCGTCTAATTCGGTGGGTAACCACCCACTAACCCACTACATTAGTGATGGGGCTTGCCATAATCCTCTCCAGGAGGCTATAAAAAGGAGCCCCAGAGTCTCCTCATAATTCACTTTTTGGCTCCCGGTCATCTTCTTCCTCAGGCGAGAGCTCTGCCAGAATCCTAACTCGGATCATCCTCCAGCCACCTCGAGCCACCAGCGCACCACCAACAGGAAAACGCCTAAGTCCCGGAGCGTGCGGAGGGAGAAAGATAACCCCTACAAGCAGACGCGCGCCGAGGCCGCGCTCCAAACTAAAAAGAACCAGAGCCACACCTCGGATTCCAATGTCCAAGTCGCTCCCGCGGAGCAGCCTGTTGCCCATGGGGACCCGAAGTCTCTCTCTCTCCCCAAGCTGTAACGGGGAGCGGTCTGTCGCCCCCGATTCACCGAGCACTTTGTAATCACACGCAACTAGTGGACGTTGACGGGCACAGACCCGATCACGTGGTTTTTACCTAGTTGAGGGGTTTTTCATCGTCATCACATCTTGAGTCAACCTTTCATTTTCTCTGACTGTGTGCGCACTCGACCGCTCCGCACGCTAAGACGGTCCAATTGAATCTGGTCTGACTGGAGCATCGAGTTAGCCCGCAACAGTTTGACGTCGTTTTTGGTTACACGATTCCCAGCATCCTACAAAGTCAAGATCACCAGCCTTGCCACTTCCAAGTTCTGCTTTAATGGAGAGAAGAAGCGCCCGCGCTACTGAAGGGTCCGTCCCCTGTGGACGCGCTGAACCGGCACGCACCCGCTCACTTGTGAGCCTACCGTTGGAGGCAGAAGCTCCATTCGCATCTGTTAATGCCCTCGAGAGGCGTGTTTGCCAGATGGAGGAGCCGCAGACCGAAATGATCACTCTGCTCAGAAATTTAGCAGCACCCCATGCTCCTCCTCTGCCACTAGCACCAGTCATTTCCCTGCCTTTGCCAAATCATGGCCCGACACTTGGAGCCCTGTAAGGAGAAGAACAAACTCGCATAGGACAAGAAGAATGGAGTCAGGCTGGGCACCACAGCAACAATTGTCGATGTGACTCTCCGAGGATTGGGGGGCAACATCCACTTCAAGAATACTCCCCTCCGAATACCACCCGCACTAGCATGATGTACGCAATTCAGGGTGATCTGGCATTCCACCGGCCAAGAGTTTTGCAGCCGTTCAAGCAAGTTGATTTAACGCTATCAGGAGAACTCTCCGTCTCAACAAGACATTGCCTGCACAAGGATTACGACATAGAGAAGGAATTTTCAAGTACAAGTTGTACAACCCATATTCATCGAGGATGGGTCCTACCACAGACAGGTCAGCATAAGTGAAGGTCAACAAGTAAAGACAGAAGTCAGAGATAGCGCGCAAGACTGCAGAAGGCCTGGGCGAGTATGACAAGCTCCTCTCGTATATTCGCCACGTAGGCAACAAGGTAAGATACTCGCCCAGCCCGTGCAATTTCCCCTTGGAAGTCTCCTAGTCGCCAGGGGGTGGGGTATAAATATGACCCCCCCTCCTTAGATTTCCCTATAAATAGGACCCCAGGGGTACGATGTGGGACACTAAAAATCCTTTGCAGGATACTCGCGAGCTCTCCTTTCCACATACTAGCTAGCCTTTGGATTCTTTTTCCTAAGAGACCAGGTTGCGTCCTTACAACTTAGTCATCACCTAGTCTCCCTCGTACCTAGTTCGACCACTTTTGGTTGAGAAGGGGCTGCTCCTTTCGAGCATCCGGGTACGTGGTATGACCTTCCTGCCACAACACTTGGGGTCCTGTTTGCCTTCGTTCTTCATCCTAGTCATCCTAGACGTCTGGTCTTACCCATGAACTGGTAACCTTAGGCGGCTTAGATCTGAATTCTGAGGTTGAGATTTTTCCTGGATTCAACACTTGGTGCGGTGAGCGTGGATCGCAGCCAAGGAGTAAAGTTTGGTGCTTTAGTGAGATGGCCAATGATGGCGAGCATGGAGAGTTGGTCGGTAACTCGGCGAGAGCTAGTGATCTCGCGCGAGGTGGCGAGTTCGTGACCATTGCCGCGTTCAAGGAGTTTGCGAAGAGAATTGAGAAGACCATCCTCGCCGAGTTTTCTCATCGCCCCGATGACATGGAGACCTCTCCCCGTCACGTGACATCGCTAGATGAGTAAACGCCGCCGAGGCGAGTTGGGAAGGAACCCATTTTGGCAAGAGAAGAGCGACCAGTGCGGTCGCGACACCATCCGGCAGGCAGCCTAGTGGTCCGTTTCCGGGATCCAATGTCGCCAGCGAGATACCGAGATACTCGTCAGTGGAGCGAGTATGATATCTCCAGCGAGGATGAAACTCGTCACCGCCAGGGAGGGAGGAGCCCCTTCTGTGACGACATCCTTGCCTCCCCCATCCCCGAAGGGTTCAAAGAACTCGTTCTCGCCTACTACTCTGGCAGGGATGACCCTGTCAGGCATTTCAGTGGTTTGAAGATGTCGTCTCCATCCACAACATGTCTGATGCTTTCAAATGCCGGTTCTTCTCCATTACCCTCAAATGCGAGGGACCGGTTCCACTAGCTGCCAATAGTTCAGTATACTATTTCTTCAATCTGCGTCGGGGCCTCATGGCGAGGTTCGCGACATCCAAAAAGAGGAAGAAGGAATCAACCACCCTCTTTAAAATCAACCAAGGGTAGCACGAGAGTCTCGGCCATTACATAGATCGTTTCCAAGAGGATATCTTGGAGGTGGAAGAGGTGGATTTTGATGGTGGCTCTGAAGTTCGGGTTGAAACAGGGTCTTTTCAGCATGGATATGGGGTCCAACCTATCCTTTGAGGTCCTTTGAGGAGATGGTAAAGAGGGCGAATACTTTTCTCCGAGGAGAAGAACAAAGATTTCTTGGCGCGGCTGAACGAGGATAAACCGTTGGAAAGGGGGAGAGCAAGACCTTCAAGGACGAACGCTAGAAGGTCTCCGGAGAGGCAGGTCGAAAGGAGGAAAGAGGAGCCGAGGAGAAGAGAGAAGAGTCCAGGAGGGTGGAAGAGAGGAGGAAGGAGTGGCCTCGAAGGCAAGAGGAGAGAAGGCCAGCAGAGGCCCAGGCAAGGAGAGAGGAAGATAAACAATTCTAGTACCCCAAGAATCGCCCCCAGTGGAGGCTACCAGCGAGATCTCGTTTCCAACAAGAGAGGAGGAATGACAACTGGCAGGAGGAAGGCCAAGGAGGAGGAAGAAGGGAAGCAATGGCCATCGCCCATCAGGGGAACAAGAGTCGTCGGAGGGAGCAATGGGCAATGCGTCAGGAAGCAGAGATTCCCCTTTACTGCGACATCCATCGAGTAGAGGGGCATGAGACGTTGGCTTGCCGGAGTTTTGGGAAGCGAGAAGGAGGTTGGAAGCAGGAGTTGCGGAGAGGGAGCAGCAGAGGCAGGAGGCCTCGGTGGGACAAATAGCATTCCAAGCTCCGCCGAGGAGGAGGAATGAGGATCGTGTCGACCTGGGAGGTCGCGGAGAGGTGATCCCTAGCCCAGGAGGTGGGCATCGGGGTAATCAATGGTGGAGCTGGGCTCGGAGCTTCCCGCAAGGGAAGTCTCCATCAAATATACAAGAAGAACGCTGCCTCGACGTCGCTGAACCCGTCGCCATTAGAATAAATCACTTTCTCAGAGGAGGATATGCTGGGGAATGAGATCTCCTTCCACGACGCCTTGGTTATTCAAGCTGCCATTGAAGACTTCACCGTCGACCGATTCCACGAGAATAACGGGAGCTCGGTGAACGTCATCTTCAAGAGAACTTTCATCAGGCTTCAGGTGGAAGCATCTCGGGTCCAGGCTGCAGATGGACCCCTCTTTGGATTCTCAGGAGAGAAGTGGATGGGGGCAGTGGAGCATCTGGTTACTCTCGACGGGACTTCGATCTGATGTCGCTTCGTCATTGTCGATGCGTCGAGTGGAAACAACGCCATCTTCGGGCGGCCCCTCATCAATTATTCCAAGGCCATCACGTCGTCTTATCATCAATCTTGAAGTACTGTCGAGGGGATGTCCAAGTCAGGATCAGGGGGGATCCGAAAGCCTCTAGGGAGTGCTATCTGAATGTCGTGAGTACCATCAGCTTGATGGGGGACGCAAAGAAGTCGGAGGAGTTGCTGGAAAGGGAGGAAGGATTGCATGCTGCTGAGGAGATAGAAGAGGTGGAAGTGATCTCTCGAGGAGGAGAGCCTGGTCTGCTGAAGGTCGGAGGATCCTTGTTGTTGGAGGGGAAGATATAGATGGTCGCTTGCCTGCAAGAGAACGTCGATGTTTTTGCTTGGAGCGCCGCCGAGATGCCCGGGGTTGACGCCGATGTTGCCTGCCATCGCCTCAACCTGGATCCCGCAGTGGCTACCATTCGTCAAAAGCAAAAGGAAAAGCGTTGTCGTGCTGGCTGGTCCAATCAGGGAGGAAGTGGAGAAGCTGCTAAAGGCAGGTTTTGTTTCAGAGATTCAGTATCCAGGCTGGGTCTCCAACGTTATAATAGTGAAGAAGCCCGGAGGGGGCTGACATCTATGTATCGACTTTTCTATGTTGAATAAAGCTTGCCCGAAGGATTGCGACCCCTTGCCACAAATCGACACGCTGGTTGATTCCGCCATTGGGTTTCTTGTGATGAGTTTTATTGATGCTTTTTCAGGGTATCACCAGATCCGGATGCATCCCCCCGACTACCGCGACATCTCCTTCATAATCAGCGATGGCTGCTATAGCTATAAGATGATGCCCTTTGGATTCAAAAATGCGGACGCAACTTACTAGAGAATGATGGATCAAATCTTCAAAGAACAAAAGGGGCAGAACTTGGAAGTCTACGTGGATGATCTCCTTATCAAGAGCAAAAGTGTCGCGGAGCACATAGTGGATCTGGTGGAGACCTTCGACACCCTGCAGAAGTATAAGATGTGATTCAACCCGACTAAGTGCGTCTTCGGTGCAGGAAGATGAAAGTTCTTAGGTCACCTCCTCACTCCCAGGGAGGTGGAATCTAACCCGGACAAAGTTAAGGCCATTCTGGAGATGACATCCCCAAGAGATCCCAAAGAAGTTCAAAGGTTGACAGGAAGGCTGGCAGGCCTTAGTCATTTTTTTATCCAAGGTGGGAGAGAGGTGCTCTCCATTATTTAAAACTCTTCGGGGGAATCAAAAGTTTGAATGTACCGTGGAGTGTAAGGAGGCATTCGGAAAGCTCAAGCAACAGCTAACCCAAGCTCCTCTCCTCCAAGGCCCACATGGAGATGAAGACCTCTTACTCTATTTGGGAGTAGGAGCAGAGGTGGTCAGCTCGGTATTGGTCAGAGAAGAAGGCAGGAAGCAGCTCCCCATCTACTATGTGAGTAGAGTGCTACGACAAGAGGAAATGAGATATCTTATCCTAGAGAAGTTGGTGTTCGCTCTGGTGGTCTCGGCTCGGAGGCTCCCTACTTACTTTTAGGCTCACTCTATCAGGGTCATCTCCGATCACCCTCTACGTAGTATCCTGGATGGGGTAGAACATTCATGCAAGTTGACTAAGTGGGCGGTAGAGCTTAGTGAGTTCGACATTTCTTACTCTCCGAGGGTAGCGATCAAGGCGCAGATAGTAGCAGATTTCCTGGATGACTTCTCAGCCGAGGTGGGAGGAGATGAAGGCTCTTTCAGCCCAGTCTCTTGTAAGATGTTCATGGACGAGACTTCATGCCAGTATTCTGTGGGAGCATGAGACGTGTTAGTAAGCCCCCAGGGAACCAGGATCGAGCAAGCCGTTAAAATCCTCTTCCCCGTTACAAATAACCAGGCGGAGTACGAATCCATGGTGGCTGGCTTACATCTCGCCAAGGAGTTAGCAATTCGGGAAATTAGGGCCTTCACCGACTCGATGGTAGTCGCATCCCAGATCAGAGGAGAGTTTGAAGTGAATGATCTAGTCCTGCAGAAGTATTTAATCAAAGTGAAATTGTTGGGAATTGTGCCCTACAATGTTTCTCACGATTTGAAGTAGCATCATCAATCATGCTAAGAGGCATAATGTATTTGATGTGTACTTTAGTTCATGCATGCAGGTGGTCTATAATTGGACAAGTAAAGAAAAATAAGTTGGGGAGTAAAATCAAATTTTGTCGAACTCAACTCAGAGTTCGTCGAACTCAACTCGCTGATCGTCGAGCTCAACTCAGTACAAGCTTAGGAAATAAGTATACAAATTTCGTCAAACGAAGCTCAGAGTTCGTCAAACTCAGCTTGTTGATTGCCGAGCTCAACTCAGCATAAGCTTAAGAACTCAGGATGCAAAATTCTTCGAATGTAGATCGAAGTTCGTCGAGCTCAAGTTACAGATCATTGAGCTCAGCCCAATGCATGACAAGCTAAAGCAAGAGAAAATTGACTAAGGTAAAAAGTGCTGAGAGTGCTGAGAAGGTCAAAGTTTATCGAGCTCAGGTTACGGTTTGTCGAGCTCAGCTCAAAGCTTGTCAAGCTAAAGCCAGAAAATCTATCTAAGTCAAACGCGTTGAGACCGCTGAGAAAAAGGCGTTGAGACAGCTGAGAAGATGGCGCTGCGACAGCTGAGAAAGCTGAGAAGATGGAATTGAGACAGCTGAGACAGCTAAGAATATGGTATTGAGATAGATGAGACAGCAGAGACAAAGTTAGCTGGAAACTTTCTAAGTCCGAAAGCGTTGAGTGAAGCAAGTTCACTCAACGCTTCTAAATAAAGCAGGAAGCGCTGAGACAGCCAAGTGGTAAACAACCGAGAACAAAATTAGCTGAAATTTTTCTAAGTCCAGAAGCGTTGAGTGAAGCAGGTTCACTCAACGCTTCTAATGAAGAGGAAAGCACTGAAATAAAGAATTATCTCAGTTGATAAATGAAAAAACGCTGAGATCGCTGAGACAAAATCACTGAGACGGTTAAAATGCAAAAACCGCTGAGACAGTAGATAAGAGTAAAGCGCTGAGACAAAGGCTTATCTCAGCTAATGATGGAAAACTGCTGAGACCGCTGAGACCGCTGAGACCGCTGAGACAAAACCGCTGAGACAAGGCCAGGGAATATTCTAAGTCCAGAACCGCTGAGAGCCAAGGCTGATGGCTTTGAGTGTCTCAACATCACTCAACGCTTGATGGGATTCAGGAATTTTTTCTAAGTCCAGATATTGATGACCACTGCGGACGTCATCAAAGTAAAAATTATAGGGAGCCGTTGCGGGAAAGCTGTTACAGCGCCGAAAGATGTTGTCTCTTTCTAATGGAGTTGGCGCTCACCAATCCTTGGTGGGTCCACGTACTACGGTCCTGTTGATTCAAATCAACATATATAAAAGGGGAAATAACAAAGGATTAGGGTTAATGAATTGAATGAACGAAAAGAAAAATTGAAAGAGGCGGCTAGACATTTTTACTTACAATCAAGCTTGCAAGCTGAAGTCCATCCAGGATAGCCTGAAGGCAAGAAAGGATAGCTGAAGCTCTTCAAGCCCAACAATGTTGTTCTCTAAAGAATAGTTTAGCTGATTCATCTCATCAGCAAGGAGGAAGCTGCTCATCTGTGCAGCAAGAAAAAGTGATAGTGGTAGAAGAAGGCTGATTCCTTCTATAACAGGTAAGCTGGACTGAAATATGCTCAGTCCAGCAAAGTTGACTCAGAGAAATTTCTTTGAGTCAGTTATTTTATTCAACCTTGTATTCATTTCCTGTAAGATTTAGGTTTCCTGAATCTGATTGTAGGACACTTTGTGCCTGAGCTATAGGTGATAAATTTATCACTAAGGTAGGTGCCCTGTTGGGACACTGAGGTAGGATCCAAATGAGGATTTGAGCTATAGGGCTTAAGTGCCTAAGGTAGGAGAGTGCTGCTCTCTGAGTGTAGGGCCTTTGTGCCTGAGGTAGGTGACAAGCTTGTCACTGAGCTATAGGTGCCTGGAGGGGCACTAAGGTATGTACCTAGATGGGTACTGAGCTGTAGGAGTGTTGCAACACTCTGAGAGTAAGGACTTGTGCCTGAAGTTATAGGGCTGAAAAGCCTGAGCTGTAGGCCCTAGATATAAGGCCAAGGTAGGTGTCTTGCGGGTCACTGAGTATAAGAGCACTGCGGAGCTCTGAGGTAGGATCCTTTGGGATCTGAGGTAGGGCTGTCCTCTCAGATTGAGTGTAGGGCTTAACAGCCTGAGATAGATGGTCTGCTGTCCACTAAGGGTAGGCCCTTGTGGCTGAGAAGTAAGTCTTTGAGGAGACTTGAAGATCCTGAGGGATCTGAGGTGTAAGCTCTTAGGAGTAAATGGAGAAGTTGTGTCGAGTCCAACAAATAAGCTTGGATAGGTGGAGAGAGAAAGTGGATGTACCCAATTGGGGAACCACTATAAATCATTGTGTACTTTTCTGCGGTTGCTTGCCTTTTCTTATTTACAGGTGCTAAGGACAAGATCTAGATCACCATAAGCTCAAAGAATAAAGAAAAACAACAAAGTATTTTAAAGAAGTAAAAATAGTCTCTAAGAGACAAATAACCTATTCACCCCTCCTAGGTGATTTAACTATCCTTGAAACATAGACTTTCAAGTGGTATCATAGGGAGGTTACTCAAAAATGACTTAACAATCTGAGTACACCTCCAAGGTTAGCTAAAAGGGTTACACTTGTGGGTTCAAAAGAGTACCATAAGGAATGGAGCTTCAAGTCTTCAACAAGGAGAACTTTAAGACTTGGAAAAAATGGGTCAAGCAAATCATGGTAGCCTCTGATCCTAGGGTTCTTGCAATAGTCCAAGAAGGACCTTTCATCCCCATGAAGGTCACAACTTCAGATGTAAGCATCCAGACCCCAAAGAGTTATGCAGAGATGTCTGAAGAAGAAATGAACCTTGCATCTATGGATAAGAGAGCACAACACATCATGGTGAGTGCCATGGATGACTCAATCCTCATGAGAGTGGTCCACTGCAAGTCAGCCAAAGAGATATGGGATTCTCTCACTAACTATATGGAAGGGACAGGGAATGTTAGTCTTACTGACAGTAGCTCAGAGTCTGAAGATGAGAAGAAAAAGAAAAAGTTCTTTGTGACCAAGAAGGAGAGAAGCTGGACAGATTCTTCATCCTCAGATTCTGAATATAAAGAGGAAGAAACCTACTTAGTGCTGATATCAGTTGCTGTAGATCCAGAAGATGATGTGGAATATCCTACTGTCAGGATAGGAATTAGGACCCCTCTGTCACACTTAGACAGTGACAATGAGGTGGATGAAGAAAACTATGGATGTCATTGGTTGATGGAAATGACTGTAGAAGAAAGAAGTCAGGAAGAATCAGAATCATTCAAGGTACAATCTCTCTCAAACTCTGCATCTTTCTTTGACTTTGAATCCAGTCAGATACTGGTACATCTTCATCATGTGATGAAAATTGCTATGAATCTGTGACCGATTCCAATCAATTGATTGACAAGTTTGGACTACTCCTAATTGCTCTAAAGGAGAGCAGATTACTTGTTAAGAGGCAAGCCAAGGAATTAGTGGTCCTAAGGCCTTATAAAACTCTCTATAACAATAAATTTATTGAGTTTTATAAGAAAAGTCATAAGATGTCTGAGCTCAAGAAAAATCTTGAGTGTCAAACCATACTTTTAGAAGAAAAGAAGAAGCACATCAGATATCTGGAACAAAAGTTCTCAGAAGAGTTAGGGATTGTGATTAACCCTTCTTAGTCACAGGGTCAGTTACCAAAAGTTACAAATTACCAAGTCATTGAGAAGCTGGGTATTGACCACATCAATCACCACTTCAAATCTGATTTCCCTAATAAGAGGACACTGTTTCAGAAGGCAAATACACCTTCTCAAATTGTCAAGGTTGCACCACTCCAGAAGGATCAATCCAATGTGTGCTCCACCAGTGGGGTGAAGGCACATGATCCAAGAAAGAGTGACACTGTCCACTCTAGCCACAAAGTTCAGGAGAAGATCTTTAGTTTTGTATCCAAGTATCCTTTATCTAAGGAAATGAGAATGTCCACTAGATGGCAGGCACCAAAAATACATCAGGCCCATTTTAGACCAGCTGTATTTAGTTCCTCGACACCTTCACTCAGGAAGAAGGGGGCATCATCATGCAATGCTCATCCAACAAAGCCCGGTGTTGCTCACATCTCTCATGGACAACAGTTATGTGATGTCCTAAAGAGAAGATACAACATTCACAAATGTTGCTGCTGTGGAAAAGTGGGTCACTTTGCCATTGATTGTTAGGATAACCTGAATGTGACTAGTGGACAGAAAGTTATGTCGCGGCCTCGCCACCACTACTTGATGATGATCCGGTTGCCGAGGCATTACAACATAAAGACTGTAGGAGACATGATGACGCTAACGGAAGACAGTGTTACAGTCTCCGTCCGCGGAGCATGAAGCCTACTTAAAGATCTAAATGAAGGCCATTTATATTATTTTAGATGCTTTATTTTAATTGGACTTGTAATACTTAAATTTCCTGCATTTTTATTTTGGTGTGCGTTTAAACATTTGGGTGTGCAATTAACCATCCGGATTGATGAGATTTCATCTCAATCTTGGATGGTTGGATTTATTTTTGCAACTCCTATATATAGGGGCTTATTTGGTGAATGAAAGGCAAGAAAGAATTGAACCGTAAAAGCTCTCCCTAGGAGATTTCGGCTAAGAGAACACCTCCAAGCCGCCGCCCCCTTGTGGTGTGAAACCGCCCTTTGCTTCCTCCACCCCCCTTCGGTGCGACTCCAGCGTGGATTCCTTCGGTGCGACTCCGGCGTGGATTCCTTCGGTGCGACTCCAAGGAAGAATGTTGCAGCCCCATTTGGTGTGACGCCGGTGGATCCGTGGAGAGAGTGATTCTCCCACCATATCTTGTGTGCACGGTGAATTCGGGTTGGGTAAACTCTTCCCCTCTCTTTGTGCTTCCTCTCTTAGATTTGTGGAAGGTGAACCATCGTGTTCTCCGCTGCTTTAAACCTTAATCACTTTCAAAACTTTGAATAGAAAACGTTATTGTTCTTGTTTCCATTTTCCGGACCGGGTAGGTCCATTTTGCTTGAGCAGATCTTGGCCTATAGCCTTGATCTTTCTCTCAAAAGGATTGACAACCTTTGCGTTAACTTTGTGAACGATCCGACTCATTTTTCATCGCTGTTTTAGAGTCGATCATTCTCCGAATGTGTTTATGTTTTGTGCGTGAAACGATCACGTATTAAGGGCGATAGATGCTTGTGTAGGTGCGGCGGATCTAGAGTGCGTTGTTGGCGAACTAGAGGCTTCTCGTGTAGATTTCCGTTAGCGACATACGCTACACCAATTTGGTATCGGAGTAAGTTTGTTTCAACTTCTATGTTGCAAACGTCCTCACCCTCTTTTGTTACCACGAATTAGTCAAAAAAAAATTTCTGGTCTGCTAATAGGGGTCTAAAATCTTTATTTTTCTGCAAAAATATATATATAAAAAAATTTTAACGTTCGTCATTCCTGTCACTTTTGGAAAAAAAATCTCGTTTTAACTTTAGGACCAGCCTCAAAAAAAATCATCTTTCAAATTTTGGGTAACTATGTATGCGCACTAGACTAGGAACAGAGTACACAACACCATCTTCGTCTAGAATGGTCGTGAATGAGCAGCGAGATGTGAATACCGAGGCTATTGAGGGACTACGAACTGAGATGACGGAGCTTAGGACCATGCTAGCTCAAATCCTACAGAACCAAGAATGACCCCCTCCACCTGTTAATGTGAGACCGCCAAACTGGCACCAACCGGTAGTCGATTCTGACTCTGATGGGAATTCTCCCCGAATGCCATGCTTAGATCATCACCACGAGCGTGACTTCGATATTACTAGGGCCATTAAGATCGATGCCCCCACCTACAACGACATGAGAGATCCACAGATATTCCTCACATGGGTAGTGGACATGGAAAATTACTTCGATTGGCACACTCTCACGGACCATCAGAAGGTCCAAGTCGCCAGGATGAAGTTAACTGGGTGTGCTAAAACATATTGGCTAAATGAGGAGCGTAGGCTATGGACCGGGAACAGAGTCTCACTTATAGGTTGGCCGGTGATGAAGAATTTGCTAACTGATCAGTACGTCCCTGCATACCACAAAACACAAATGTTCGACGAGCTTGCCACCGTGCGGAAGGGCTCAAATTCGGTAACTGAATATATGGGAGAGCTGAAGGACCACATGGTAAGTTGTGATCTTAGGGAGATCCCCAAGGTCACCTTGTCTAGATTTCGTAAAGGGCTTCAACCCTAGATTCAAAGGAAGCTCTTGCGCTATGGTCATACGGACCTGAACACGACCTTCAATGCCGCCCTCGACATTGAAAAACATCTGGCCTCTAAGGCCCACTCCCGCTATCCCCATGCAAAGAATAAGACCACAGCTGGAGCATCTGCTTCCACATATCGGGATAAGGGAAAGTTTAGGTCCACCGAGTCGAAGTTTGTAGTGATCACTGCTCGGAACGCTAGGAATCCCTCGAGTGAGCGTATTCCCATAGGAAAGGTTAGCAAGGACAACACTACATGTTACTCTTGCGGCATTCAAGGTCACTATGCCTTTGAATGCACAACGAAGACTAAGGCCGTAGCCCTATTAGAGACGTCTACTGATCCTGCTGACTTAGTATATGAGGCTGCTGAGGAGAGTGACCCAAAGGGGTCCCAAGTGATTTAGAGGACGATCACCACCTTATGGTGATGCGTTGTATCTTGACCACTCCTCGTCTCGTTAGATGATTGGAAGAGTACGAGCATATTTTCTCTGATTTTTAAGAGTAATGAGAAACTCTGCAAGTTGATTGTCGATAGTGGTTGCTGTGTGAATGTCATTTCTGAGAACGCCGTCACGCGTATGGCCCTGACCACGGAACCACACCCGACCCCATATCAGGTAGCTTGGATAAACAAGATCACCATCCCGGTTACCAAGCGATGCCTGGTCCCCCTCTCTTTCAAATCATATACTGATGAGGTATGGTGTGATGTCCTCGCGATGGACGCTTGTCACGTGTTACTAGGACGCCCTTGGCTCTATGAACGTGATGTGACGCATTTTGGTAGAGCCAACACGTATGAATTCAAGTTCAATGGCAAAACCATTATGTTGAGGCCGACTATCCCGAAGGAACCGATAGGACCGTTTAAGGACACCACGATCCCAGTTGAGAGGAAGGCCTTGAACATAGTCGGAAGAAAAGAATTTATTAATGACCCATTTCTTGATGGAGTGATGTATGCGCTAGTCCTTTTGAGTGAGAAAATAGATTATGGAGTATTGGATGATTTGCCCAGTGAGCTTCGGGTATTGTTGGAAGAGTATAGGGATACGTACCCGGATGAGTTACCATCGACATTACCTCCACTTAGAGATATTCAGCATGCGATAGATCTCATCTCGGGGCCTTACTTGCCTAGTCAGCCCCATTACCGACTCCACCCCGCTGCCCATAAGGAGTTGCAGGTTCAGATAGAGGACTTGTCGAAGAAGGGGCTTATTAGGACTAGTATGAGTCCATGTGCTGTTCTAGCTCTGCTTGCCCCCAAGAAGGTTGGCTCATGGAGAATGTGTGTTGATAGTCGGGCTATCAATAAGATTACCGTCAAGTATAGTCTCCCCATCCCACGTTTAGATGACCTATTAGATGTATTATCTGGCGCCACTATATTTTCTATGTTGGATCTTAGGAGCGGCTATCACCAGATTAGGATCTGTGAGGGTGATGAATGGAAGACTACGTTAAATCCAAGGATGGGTTATATGAGTGGCTTGTGATGCCCTTTGGGTTATCCAATGCCCCCAGCACCTTCTCCCGGAATATGACACACGTCTTTCGACCGTACTTGGGGAAGTTTGTGGTAGTTTATTTCGATGACATCTTAGTCTATAGCACCTCCACTACCGAGCACATCTCCCACTTGAGAGTGACCCTATCCACCTTGAGGAAGGAAACTTTATTCCTAAACCTTAATAAGTGCATATTCTATGTTCCAGAGGTAGAGTTCCAAGGTTATATAGTCGGGTCTGAGGGAATTCAAGTTGATCCTGGAAAGGTTCAGGTGATTAAGGACTGGACCGAACCGACTAGCCTACGAGAGGTGCGTAGTTTCCATGGTTTGGATACTTTCTATCACCGCTTCATACGAGATTTTAGTAGCATTATGGCACCTATTAGTGACTATATGAAGAAGGGTGAGTTCACTTGGATGAAGTCCGCCACCTTTGCCTTCCAACATATTAAGAAGCTCATGACCGAGGCATCGGTGTTACGTCTACCTGACTTCACCAAGGTCTTTGAGCTTACATGTGATGTGTCAGGGGGAGGAATAGTTGGTGTTTTGAGTCAAGGAGGTCACCCAGTCAGTTATTTCAGTGAGAATCTAGCAGACGCTAAGTTGAATTATTCGAACTACGACAGAGAGTTTTATGTTGTTGTTAGGTGTTTGCATCATTGGCGTCATTATATCCTCTCCAAGGAGTTTGTGATCCTCTCTGATCATGATGCTTTATGTTTCATAAACGGTCAGCACAAAATCAGCCCGCGCTACGCTAAGTGGGTAGCTTTATTACAAGGGTATAATTTTATCCTAAAGCACCTTAAGGGATCTAACAATCGAGTTGTCGATGCACTTAGCCGCCTTACCCTTCTACTGTCTACCATGAAAGTCAATGTCGTCAGATTCGAACGAGTTAAAGAATAATATGCCACTTGCCCAGATTTCCACAAGATGTATTTCTCCGCCCAGGATAGCTCTCCAATGACCATATCTGCATTTGTTCTTAAGGACGATTATCTTTTTAGGCACGAGAAGTTATGTATTCCGCGATCCTCCTTACGACACCACATTATTTGGGAATTACATAACAGAGGTTTGAGTAGACACTTTGGAAGGGATAAGACCATTGCACTCGTTGAGGAGAAATTTTACTGGCCTAAGCTTAAGGCGATGGTTGGGGGAATATTGAGTAGTTGCCGAACATGTCAAGTATCTAAGGGCGCTAAAACCAATGTTGGGTTATACACCCCTTTACTAATTCCTTCCATACCGTGGGAAGACGTGAGCATGGATTTCATATTAGGCCTCCTCACCACTCTTCGTCGACACGACTCCATTTTTGTAGTTGAGGATAGGTTTTCAAAAATGGCATACTTTATCTCATGTAGTAGGACCAACAACGCATCTCACGTAGCTAAGTTATATTTTCGGGAGGTCATTAGTCATCGCGGAGTGCCGAAGACAATTGTCTCGGATAGGGACGTGAAATTCACTAGCTATTTTTGGAAAACTTTATGGATTTTAATGGGGACCAAATTATTATTTTCCACTATCTATCACCCACAAACTGATGGTCAGACAGAAGTAGTCAATTGGAGTTTGGGGAATCTTCTATGGTGTCTTGTGAGTGATCACAAGGGAACTTGGGATCTACTTCTTCCACATGCACAATTGGCTTACAATAACTCTAAGAATCGGTTTGCGGGTATGTCCCCTAACGAGATTTGTTGGGTACATTGGTTAAATGTACCTGATTTGAAGAAGCCTCACCTAACTCAATGATATACATCAGAATGTATTTGATGTTTGTTTGAGTTACTTGTGCAGGTTAGATATACACTGGACTGGAGCTGAAAATTTCTAAGTCCATGTGTCGACACCCAGAGGCAAAGTGTCGACACTTGAGAAAGCTTGTGTCGACACCCAGACATGCAGTGTCGACACTTGGAGTCATTGTGTCGACACCTGGGAAGAAGTGTCGACACCAGTCAGAAAGTGTCGACACTTGGCGCTGTGTCGACACTCAGTATAGAAGGATGCAGAAAAGTTGTGTCGACACTTAGCAGAAGTGTCGACACCTTGAAGAGCTAAGTCAACACCAGAAAGTGTCGACACTTGGAGTTGTGTCGACACTCAGCATAATTCTGCAGAGACTAAGTACAAGTGTCGACACTCAACACAATGTGTCGACACTCATTCAGCAGAGTCAACACATGAAGAATGTGTCGACACTCAGCACAATGTGTCGACACACACTCAAAGAAGTCAACACTTGAAGTTTGTGTCGACACTCAGCACAATGTGTCGACACACACTCAAAGAAGTCAACACTTAAAGAATGTGTCGACACTCAGCACAATGTGTCGACACATAACCAGAAGACTCAACACTTGAAGAAAGTGTCGACACAAGGAGCTGTGTCGACACTTAGCAAAGAACAGGAAATTGTAAAAAATATTCTAAGTATAAGTGTCGACACTAAGGGAATGTGTCGACACTCAGCTGAAGAATCAAGAATGAAGACTTGTGTCGACACCAAGAAGCAGTGTCGACACTTGACAGTTTCTACACATGAACATGTGTCGACACAAAGGAGATGTGTCGACACTTAGAAGAATAACAGATAAAGAATGAAGTACAAGTACTTGTGTCGACACTCAATTTTAGTGTCGACACATGCAGAAGAAACTGTGTCGAGACATACAAGGAATTGTGTCGACACCTTGTAGACTTGTGTCGACACTTACACAACATATGTCGACACTTGGTCTATAAGTGTCGACACTTAAGAACAGAAAGTCTCGACACTAACTGACAGTTAGCAGAATTTCAAGAAGTGACTGGTTGACATGACAGCTGCCAATCCAGCCGGTCTACAGCAACTGTCAGAGAAGTCAAAAGTCTGTTATAAACCGGATCAGCCGGTTACCATGAAGGAAGCCTATAAATAGGCACCCATAGTTTACAGAAGAATATATAGAAGGTTGTTTATTATCATTACATGTTGTGAGAATAACTGAAGGGGTTGATCAGATTAAATCAAGAAGTGATACACTGAGGATCAACACAAGAAGATCAGGCAGTCCAACTGCAGATCTAAGTAGTTGGAGAGAGAGAGCTCCAACCAAGGATTCAGTCTTTGGAACTAAGGCTGAGAAGAACAATTCAGAGTCATCTGGATTTCAAGAAGCAGAGATCAAGGATCAACTGCAGAAGATTCAGACTAATTCAGTTCTACTCAAGAAGCTTTGAAGAAAGCTAAGTCAGTTTGGATCAAGCTGAGTTCTTCCAAGAACTCTTCAAGAAACTCTCAACTCCTCTCATCTTTTCTGGGTTGTAGAGTTAGCATTTATAATTTCTATTATAACTTGTAAGATCCATTGGATCTGAGTGATTGTAAGCCTATTTTATAAAGGCTGAGGGTAGGGCTTGGTGCCTGAGTGTAGGAGTTGAAGAACTCTGAGTGTAGGCCTTTGATTGGCTGAGTGTAGGCCTGGGTGGCTGAGTGTAGGCCTTTTGGCTGAGTGTAAGGCTTTGGGCCTGAGGTAGGAACCTTGTTGGGTTCTGAGCTAGTGGAGAAGTTTGGCCGAATCTAGTACACTGCTAGATAGGCGAAGGGGGAAAGTGGATGTACCCAAAGATTGGGGAACCACTATAAAATTAGTGTGTCTGCTGTGCTGTGCTGTGTTGTGGCTTTACTGTGTGATTTCTGTAATTGCTGTTAACTGTAATAATCTGTGAAAAACTGTTGTGCTGCCAAACAAAAGTTAAAAAGGTTTAGGTCACCTATTCACCCCCCCCCCCCCCTCTAGGTGTTTAGGTACCATATCTTTCAAGTGGTATCAGAGGGAGGTTACTCAAAATCAGGACTAACTGTCTGAGGAGATCCAGTTTGGCAGATAAAGATTGAGTCTGAACACAGTTTCAAGAAAATCAAGAAACATGGGGTCTTCAGAGAATCATAAGGAGTTGGGTTCAATGAAACTACCTATATGTAGAAAAGAGATCTTTGGGATCTGGA
The DNA here is from genome assembly GCA_039583875.1 of Platanthera guangdongensis. Lineage (NCBI taxonomy): Eukaryota > Viridiplantae > Streptophyta > Magnoliopsida > Asparagales > Orchidaceae > Platanthera > Platanthera guangdongensis. The sequence continues at coordinate 96,933,456 of CM077165.1, forward strand.
AAGAGAGGGTTAGGCTTTTTATGGAAGCCTCTGACCCTAGGATATACATCACAGTCAAAGAAGGGCCATATGTGCCCATGAAGATTTCAGTATTGGATGCAAATCAGAGGACTCCAAAGGATTTCTCTGAAATGACCAAGGATGAGATTGTCCTAGCAACCATGGACAAAAGAGCACAGAATATAATAGTTAGTGCAATTGATGATGCCACCTTCCAGAACCTTATTCACTGTAAAACTGCAAAAGAAATGTGGGATACCCTCATTGTCTACATGGAAGGTTCTGAAGAAGTAAGGCAAGATAGGAAGTCCTTGCTTAATCAAGAATATGAGAGTTTTAGGCAAGGAAGAGGGGATAGCATCACTGAATGCTACAAGAAATTTTATAGAATTGTAAATGAACTCATGTCATATGGAAGAGAGTTCACAAACTATGAGTTGAATGATAAATTCTTAAGGTCCCTCACCAAAGACTGGGACACCAAGATCTGTGCCATCAGAGAAATGGCAAAGTTGGGAGAAATTCCTCCTCCCACACTCTTTGGCAAGTTGTTATCTTATGAGATGCAATTGTCAGTGAGAAAAGAAGAAGAAAAGTCAACAAGGACTGAATACAGAGAAAAGACTGTTGCCTTTAAGTCAGATGTACCCAGAAAGAGCAGGACCAAGTCATCAACTCCTCCTCCTGAGGTAGTTGAATCAGAATCTGAAGAGTCAGAAAGTACAAAATCTACAAGCAGTGAAAGTGATGAAGACTTTGCTGCATTCACCAGACATTTTCAGAAGTTCCTTAAGAAGAAACAGTGGAGGTCTAGACCTTCATCTTCCAAAGGGAAAGAGGTTCAGTATCAGGAAAAGAAGCCTTCAAAGAAGGACAAGAAAAGGACCAAGACTAGTAAGGGAACTGGATCCAAGATAATTTGTTACTGCTGCAATAGACAGGGCCATGTTATTGCAGACTGCCCTGAAAGAAGGAAGGAATCCAGTGACAAAAAGAAAACTCACTTCAAAGGAAAGAAGGAAAAGTCCTTTGTTGCAAAGAATGAGAAGACTCTTTCAGATATGTCTTCTTCAGACACTGAGACAGATGCTGAAGCCTATATTGGGCTATTTGCTGAGGAAGAAGAAGAGTTTATGCAGATCATGGAATCTATCTATGAGCAAGAAGACTGTCAAAGCCAAGGACTGATGGCTTTGACTGAAAGTACCAAAAACCTGGAGCAGCCAGGACCCAGTCAGGTACAAGGTCTAACTCAAAGTTCTGGTTCCAGTTCTAGTTCAGAGTCAGATTATTCTTCATCAAGTGATGAGAATATATCTGAGTCTGAGGGAGATATTCATCAACTCCTAGATGAATATCAAGTACTATTGCAAGCCTATAAGAAAAGCAAGACCCTAGCCAAAAATTTGGCCAAGGAAATTGCTGATCTCAAGGCAGCTGCAATAGATTATGAGAAGAATTATGATCAAAAACTGAATGAAGTGGCCAGACTGAAACACATTACTGTGATTCAGATGGGTACTATTGCATTTAAGAATGATCAAATTAAGAAACTGGAGATTAATCTTCAGAAGGAGAAAGAGCTAGCAGCTAGGTATTCAAAACCTAAATCAGTGCTACCCTTGATTGATGATTTTGTTCATCATAAAGGAAAGACTGGACTGGGTTTTGTTATTCCAGCTAGGACTGTTCAGGATCAGTCCAAGTCCAAGGGCAAAGCCCCAACATTCAACAAGACTGCTGTAGTTAAGACAGCTAAGTCAGAACCTAAGCAAAGGTATAACAAATTTGAATGTTGGTGCTGTGGCAAGGTTGGCCACTTTGCTTTGGATTGTTGGCACAATGCCAGTGCCAAGTTGAGTAGCAAGTTACCTGTTGGAAAGACAGCAGGTAGCTATGTCAATTTGCAAACTAACAATCACCAAGGACCCAAGTTTACTTTGGGTTCTAAGGTTCATTAATTTGTTTTGCAGGAGAATCCAAGTGGCCATACCCCTACATGGTACTTGGATAGTGGATGTTCCAGACACATGACTGGAACTAGGGGACTACTGAAGGACTACATCCCTATCAAAAATGGTCCAAAGGTGACCTTTGGTGGTTCTGAAAAAGGAATCATCAAAGGGTTTGGTAACATTTCTTCTAACCTTGTTACCATTACTCAAGTGGCTTATGTTAAAGGTTTGAAACATAACCTCATTAGTATAAGTCAATTAAGTGATGTAGGGTATGACATCTCATTTGTTAAAAATGGTTGTCATATCAAGAGGTCAAGTGATCAAAAGATCATTTTGACAGGTTATAGGAAGAGAAATGTCTATTGTTTAGACATTATGGTTGAGAACAATAGTTCTCCAGTTTGTCTTGTAGCTGATGAGACAGTCTCTCAATGTGTCAAGTGGCACAAGAGGCTTGCTCATCTTAATTACAAGACTATTGGCAAACTCTTTAGTAAAGAGTTAGTGAGGAATGGTCCTCAAGTAAAGTGTGTCAAAGATGGCATTTGCTCAGCTTGTCAAAAGGGCAAGCAGACTAAATCCACCTTTAGAAGCATTGACAACAAGGATGCTGTGAGGTGTTTATACCTCTTGCATATGGATCTATTTGGTCCAATGCCAGTTCACAGCTTAGGTAGGAAGGTCTACACCTTTGTAGTTGTTGATGACTACTCAAGGTTTTCCTGGGTGTTCTTCTTAAAGCAGAAATCTGAAACACCTAGTGTCTTCCACAGTTTTGTTAAGCAAATTCAGAATGAATTAAACTGTACAGTGGTCAAAATTAGAAGTGACCATGGTACAGAGTTTCAATCTGAAAGCATGACAAAATTATGTGAAGACTATGGGATATTTCAAGAATTCTCTTCACCTAGAACACCTCAGCAAAATGGCATTGCTGAAAGGAAAAATAGAACCTTGATTGAGGCTGGTAGAACTCTATTAAGTGATTCATCACTGCCAGAATATTTCTGGGCTGAAGCAGTAAACACTGCATGCCATGTGATAAATAGGGCTACCATCACTAAAAGGTTAAACAAGACCCCTTATGAAGTAGTGAAAGGCAGGAAACCAAATCTATCCTATTTCAGGATTTTTGGTTGTAAATGCTTCATACTTAACAATGGGAAGACTTACTTAACTAAGTTTGCTGCCAAATCCCAAGAGGGAGTGTTTGTTGGGTACAGCAGTAATAGTAAGTCTTATAGAGTCTACAACTTGACTACACAAGTTGTAGAGGAGTCTGTGCATGTAGTTTTTGATGAGTCACAACTAATTAACAATGAGTTGTCTAGTAGTGTGTGCAGCCCCTCAGGTCTTTCTAAGAAGATGGACAAGCTAACCATGGAAGATGTACCTGCTGCAAGACAGCAAGAAGAAGAAGATGGCTCATGTCCAGGGGGAGAACTACATGTACCAGAAGCTGAAGAAGTACAAGGAACTCAGCATAATGAAGATGCTGAAGAAGTACAACCAGAAGTAAGGATGCCTCCAGCCAACAGGCATCTAAGAGATCATCCAGTGGAGCTGATCATTGGAGATCCAAGACAAGGTGTTCAGACAAGGAGCAGAAATCAGAATGCAGCAGTATATTCAAGTTTTCTGTCTCAAATAGAACCAAAGAAATTTGAAGAAGCAATACAAGATCCACAGTGGACTGAAGCTATGCAAGAAGAGCTAAACCAGTTCAAGAGGTGCAAGGTTTGGGACTTAGTTCCTAAGCCTAAAGATCACAATGTGATAGGAACAAAATGGATCTACAGAAACAAGTTAGATGAACAAGGAGTCATCATTAAGAATAAGGCAAGATTGGTTGCAAAAGGATATAGGCAAGAAGAAGGTATTGATTTTGATCAAACCTTTGCTCCAGTAGCCAGACTGGAAGCCATAAGGATGTTCTTGGCCTATGCAACCTACCAAGGATTCAAAGTATACCAAATGGATGTGAAGTCAGCATTCCTTAATGGTAATTTAAAAGAAGAAGTATATGTGGAGCAGCCTTCAGGTTTTGTTGATCCTACTTTTCAACATTATGTCTATAGACTTAGGAAAGCATTGTATGGGTTAAAGCAAGCTCCTAGAGCTTAGTATGAAACCCTATCTAGTTTCCTCATTGAGAACAAGTTCACAAGGGGGAAAATAGATAAGACTCTATTCCTTGGGGAATCTAGAGGCAAAGTAATACTTGTCCAAATATATGTAGATGACATTATATTTGGGTCTACTGAAAGTAGCCTTTGCAAAAAGTTTGCAAAGCTTATGCAAAGTCAATTTGAAATGAGTAGTATGGGAGAGCTGAAGTTTTTCTTGGGTCTCCAAGTTAAACAGACTGAAAGTGGCTTGTCCATATGTCAGTCAAAGTTCACCCTAGAACTCATAAGGAAGTATGGTATGGATTCCTCCAGTACCATGAAGACTCCTATGGGGTCAAGTATGTCTCTAAGCAAGGATGATGCAGGGAAACCTGTAGATGAAACCTTGTATAGAGGGATAGTTGGCTCCCTACTATACTTGACTGCAAGTAGGCCTGACATTATGTATGCTACATGTGTTTGTGCCAGGTATCAAGCCTGCCCCAAAGAATCTCACTTGACTGCAGTCAAGAGAATCTTGAGATATCTAAAGGGCACACCCTATCTAGGCCTCTGGTACCCTAGGAATGGAGATTTTGATCTAACAGGCTATTCAGATGCAGACTTTGCAGGATGCAAAGAAGATAGAAAAAGCACAACTGGATCATGTCAATTCCTAGGTGGAAGACTCATTTCATGGAGTAGTAAGAAGCAAACCAGTGTGGCCATCTCCACAGCTGAGTCAGAGTATATAGCTGCAGGAAGTTGCTGTGCTCAACTTCTGTGGATTCAACATCAGCTAGAAGACTATGGATGTCAGGTAAGTAGAACTCCACTTTATTGTGATTCTACTAGTGCTATTTCCATAGCTAATAACCCTGTATCACATAGTAGAACTAAACATATTGAGATAAAATATCACTTTCTTAGGGAGCATGTAGAAAGAAATGATATTGCACTTGAATATGTTAAAACAGATAATCAGATAGCTGATATGTTCACTAAGCCCTTAGAAGAAGCTAAGTTTAATAGGTTCAAAATTGAATTGGGTATGATAAACTTAGACTAAGTATACAGAACAAAAATTGGCTAAGTAAAAAGGTGTCGACACATAGACAAGTCTATGTCGACACAGAATAGTAAGTGTCGACACTTCAGAAAAATGGTGTCGACACATCTAGGAAGCTAGTGTCGACACTTCAGAATGTTAGTGTCGACACATGTCGAGTAGGTGTCGACACATTCAATAAAGTGTCGACACTTAAGTTTTACTCAGAATTTTTCTAAGTAAAGTCTCGACACATGTCGAGTATAGTGGTGTCGACACTTAACCAAGTGTCGACACATAAAATCTGTTGACTAAATTTGTGTCGACACATGAGTGTCGAGACATTATAAGTCTGTGTCGACACTTATTGACAGTGTCGACACATCATTAGAAATTCATCCCGCCTGTTCGTCTTCAAACAGGAAAGGTATAAATAGGGTTCTGTCTTTGATTGTCGACACGCTTTCAAAGTTTCGAGACCTAAACTCTTGTGTCGACATTTCTCTTATCTCAAGACTAATTCTCAAAACCCTAATGGCTCCCAAGCTGGAAGAGAATGTTAACGAAGGGTATGAGCTCGTGCGAGGCGCATTTGACGACAGCGATCAAGAATTCAAATCAGTAATTACCCTAGTCAGCGATTCAGGACTAGAATACTTGGTTTCAGAGCCAACCAAGATATGGAAGAAAGAAGTGATTGAATTTCTTACTGGAGCAACTGTGGACGACTCTGGATTCAGGATTAAGTCCAGGGTGCATGGCACCAAAGTCAAACTATCCCCCAAATCTTTAAGAAAGGTACTTCAGCTACCTAAGATTCAAGAAGAAGAGGAGGTAACTGCTTCCAAGACCAGGGAAGCTCTTACTTGGTGTGGCCTGGATCCAAAAATGAAGGTGGGATCAGTCTTCAACAGGAAGGGGATGAACAATCAAGGCAAGTTCTTGTCTGAAGTAGTGGGCAAGGTAATCCTGTGCAAACCAGGAGGGCATGACAGGGTGTCTGCCTCCATGTTTGAAATCATGACCAGGATCATCTTCACTCTGAAGACAGATTGGTCAATGGTGGTTTATGAGAAAGTTAAAGAAAGCCTGAAGAAGCCCAATCTGGGCAGGATAATAAGTCTCTACCTGGCTGGATCAATTCCAGAGGTAATGAGCTCTGCAGCAGGAACAAAGATCAATCATATGAGGAGAATGGACTCCAGGATATTCTCAAGATGGGAAAGGGTGCTGGTGTCAAAGGACTTGGCCACCCCTGAGAAACAAGCTTCTAAGAGAGACTCTCCTCCCAGGAAGAAGAGGAAGACAGCTGCTGTGCCTCAAGAGACCTCCAGCAGCTCAGGCAGTGAAGAACATGTGGTCTTCACTCCTGAAAGTCCAGTTGATGTGACTGCAGAGAAGACACCTGCTCCTCAGGAGGCAGCTGACATTCAGGGGGAGCTTCCAGGTGTAGCAGTACCATCTACACTGGAGAGTGAACAAGCCACCCTCCTCATTCAAGAGGTACTTGTTGACCTTAAAACTTTCAATTTTTCTATAATAAATTCTGATTTGTCTGATGACCATCAGCAATATCAGCCAGCACACCAAGAACCAGATGTTGTTCTTCCAGACACATCTGTTGTGGTACCTGATCAAGTGGTTGAAGAACCAAGTACATCTCCTGCACAGACTCCAGCAGAGTATACCATGGAAGATCTGTTTTTGAACTTAGATCAAGAAGATTTTGATATGGAAAAGAATACTGCTGATACAGGAAAGGATGCTGCTGCTGAGGGGGAGAACATGGAAATTGAGGAAGAGCCTATAAGGCTAGATTCTGAGAAGGCACAAGATGTGCATACTGAAAAACCATCCAGCCCTAAGGATAGGGTGGATATAGCAAGTACATCTGAATCTGAAGATGATGAAGCTGAGCAAGCTCAGAAAAAGAAGTTCTTTGTATTTAAGAGAAGGAGCCAGAGCTATAAGAAGGCTCTACAAACAGTTGCTCAGCATTCCTTAGTTCAACAATCACCATCCACTACTTACAGTGCTCTATTGCTTGCCTTGCAAATCAAGATGGATGAACAAAGAAAGGCCTTGGAAACTTATGTTGATGAAGGACACAAAGCTCTCCAATCTGATCTGGGACAGGAAATGAAGTCAATAAGGTTTGAAATAAACCTTAATAAAAAGGAGATGACTGATAATTTTACCAAGGGTGCTACTGCTGTGGTATATCTGGCTAAACATCAAGAAACTATTAAAGAGAAAGTGGATGATATAGCAGTCAAACAAGGCTATGTGCTGGAGAATCAGTTGAGGATGAATGATAACTTGACTGCATCTCACAATGCAATAGTCACTGAAATCAAGAATAAGTCAGATGAACCTTCAACTTCCTCTGCTGCTGCCAAAGCTGATTTTGATAAGTTATTTCAAGCAGAGATTGCTGCTGTAAAGAATGCCATACAAGATTCCCAGAAGGTCATATCAGAACAGCTTACAAAGCTTAGACCTTTCTTTAAAGAGGGCATAAGATATTTGGATAGCCAAATCAGATTTCAGAAAGATGATGTAAGGGATCATATGGCTCAAGAAGTCATAAAGGGGGAGAGAGTGTTAGTCAAGGCCAGTTCTGAGCATGCAAAATGGATTTCAAATTCTATAAGGGCTACACTTGGATATCCTCCCCTGTGTGATGACAATGAAGTGGCTGAATCTGGTATTCAAGGAACATATCTTGGAGGTGAGCAACAAGCAGTGGCTGATGTAATCTATCCACCTCCAGACTTTGAAATGATTCATGCAGATATAAGCACTATGTATAGTCCACTTGCTGGCAAGCCAACTGTTATTTTGGAAAAGGTTGTTCAACCTATCACAGCTGCAATGCAAGAGGCTTTGGACAAGGAAGAAGAAACTAGGCTGTCAAAGAAGAAGTTTAGGGAAATTGCTGAGCAAAAGCCAGATTTTGAACAATGGAGCCCTACTTCTAGGAACATAATTCTTACAGCCTGGAAAGCAGCCAAGGACAATGCCCATGAGAGGAACAAGTGGTTCTCAGAGGCTGAATGGAGAAAGCATGAAAGTAGGCAAGAAGCCATTGTCCAACATAGAAGGAAGGCCAAGTTAGGAAAGCTACCTCCCACAGTTGTGGAGCCTAGCAAGTACTTTCCTAAGCCTTATCATTATTTTGAAAGGCAAAAGATCAAGGCTGAAGAACAGAAGAAGAAAGATCTAAAAGGGAAGAAGACTGCTGAAGCTGAGCCTGCTGCTGCTGCTGCTGTGAAAGCTCAAGTTAAAGCTGGAAAAGGGATTGTCATCAAAGAACCTGATCAGCACTAGATTAGGAATTAACTTGATGCTTGTTGTAATCTGTTAAGTGAATAACATTATAATACTTCTTTGACAATGTATAAGGAACATTATTGGAATAGTATATGATAAATATAGTATGAATGTTCTGAAATATGTGTTTCTTAATTGTTCTGCAATGTTTAATAAGTATACATGTGTGCTTTACTACATGTTCAAGTTTACCCTATTGTCATTTATATGTTTTACATCATTTTGTAATTTTTAATTATGAGTGGTGTATATCATTGACTAAGGGTTATGACTTCTCCAAATAGGGGGAGATTGTTGGGTACATTGGTTAAATGTACCTGATTTGAAGAAGCCTCACCTAACTCAATGATATACATCAGAATGTATTTGATGTTTGTTTGAGTTACTTGTGCAGGTTAGATATACACTGGACTGGAGCTGAAAATTTCTAAGTCCATGTGTCGACACCCAGAGGCAAAGTGTCGACACTTGAGAAAGCTTGTGTCGACACCCAGACATGCAGTGTCGACACTTGGAGTCATTGTGTCGACACCTGGGAAGAAGTGTCGACACCAGTCAGAAAGTGTCGACACTTGGCGCTGTGTCGACACTCAGTATAGAAGGATGCAGAAAAGTTGTGTCGACACTTAGCAGAAGTGTCGACACCTTGAAGAGCTAAGTCAACACCAGAAAGTGTCGACACTTGGAGTTGTGTCGACACTCAGCATAATTCTGCAGAGACTAAGTACAAGTGTCGACACTCAACACAATGTGTCGACACTCATTCAGCAGAGTCAACACATGAAGAATGTGTCGACACTCAGCACAATGTGTCGACACACACTCAAAGAAGTCAACACTTGAAGTTTGTGTCGACACTCAGCACAATGTGTCGACACACACTCAAAGAAGTCAACACTTAAAGAATGTGTCGACACTCAGCACAATGTGTCGACACATAACCAGAAGACTCAACACTTGAAGAAAGTGTCGACACAAGGAGCTGTGTCGACACTTAGCAAAGAACAGGAAATTGTAAAAAATATTCTAAGTATAAGTGTCGACACTAAGGGAATGTGTCGACACTCAGCTGAAGAATCAAGAATGAAGACTTGTGTCGACACCAAGAAGCAGTGTCGACACTTGACAGTTTCTACACATGAACATGTGTCGACACAAAGGAGATGTGTCGACACTTAGAAGAATAACAGATAAAGAATGAAGTACAAGTACTTGTGTCGACACTCAATTTTAGTGTCGACACATGCAGAAGAAACTGTGTCGAGACATACAAGGAATTGTGTCGACACCTTGTAGACTTGTGTCGACACTTACACAACATGTGTCGACACTTGGTCTATAAGTGTCGACACTTAAGAACAGAAAGTCTCGACACTAACTGACAGTTAGCAGAATTTCAAGAAGTGACTGGTTGACATGACAGCTGCCAATCCAGCCGGTCTACAGCAACTGTCAGAGAAGTCAAAAGTCTGTTATAAACCGGATCAGCCGGTTACCATGAAGGAAGCCTATAAATAGGCACCCATAGTTTACAGAAGAATATATAGAAGGTTGTTCATTATCATTACATGTTGTGAGAATAACTGAAGGGGTTGATCAGATTAAATCAAGAAGTGATACACTGAGGATCAACACAAGAAGATCAGGCAGTCCAACTGCAGATCTAAGTAGTTGGAGAGAGAGAGCTCCAACCAAGGATTCAGTCTTTGGAACTAAGGCTGAGAAGAACAATTCAGAGTCATCTGGATTTCAAGAAGCAGAGATCAAGGATCAACTGCAGAAGATTCAGACTAATTCAGTTCTACTCAAGAAGCTTTGAAGAAAGCTAAGTCAGTTTGGATCAAGCTGAGTTCTTCCAAGAACTCTTCAAGAAACTCTCAACTCCTCTCATCTTTTCTGGGTTGTAGAGTTAGCATTTATAATTTCTATTATAACTTGTAAGATCCATTGGATCTGAGTGATTGTAAGCCTATTTTATAAAGGCTGAGGGTAGGGCTTGGTGCCTGAGTGTAGGAGTTGAAGAACTCTGAGTGTAGGCCTTTGATTGGCTGAGTGTAGGCCTGGGTGGCTGAGTGTAGGCCTTTTGGCTGAGTGTAAGGCTTTGGGCCTGAGGTAGGAACCTTGTTGGGTTCTGAGCTAGTGGAGAAGTTTGGCCGAATCTAGTACACTGCTAGATAGGCGAAGGGGGAAAGTGGATGTACCCAAAGATTGGGGAACCACTATAAAATTAGTGTGTCTGCTGTGCTGTGCTGTGTTGTGGCTTTACTGTGTGATTTCTGTAATTGCTGTTAACTGTAATAATCTGTGAAAAACTGTTGTGCTGCCAAACAAAAGTTAAAAAGGTTTAGGTCACCTATTCACCCCCCCCTCTAGGTGTTTAGGTACCATATCTTTCAAGATTGTTCACGGGTATAAGGCTCCTGTGCCACTTGACTTGGTTCCATTACCACCTACATATAAAGCAAGTCAATTTGCACAATCCTTCGCCCAACACATTCATGACTTGCATGCACATATCCGGGCAACCTTAGCATCCCAATATGAATCCTATCAAACACAAGCTAATCAACATAGGAGAGTGTCTCACTTTAAAGTCAGCGATCAAGTTTTAGTCCGCTTAGTTCCCGAGCGACTGCCAACTGGCACCATTAGAAAGTTAGCTCCAAAGCGTGTCGACCACTTCCGGATTATAAAAAAACTCAGTGATAATGATTTGTCTTAGATTTGCCTGCTGATCGGGGTGTTTCACCCATTTTTAATGTCTTGGATTTGACGATGTTTGTTTCGCCTCCACAAGAGTTGACTTCTTTGTCGTCTTCTCCTTCCACTCAAAATTCTTTGGGTTTGGGGAGTGGTAGTACAGATGATCTCTCTCCCCTGGTCTCCACAAGTTTAGCATCGGATGGTAAGTTGCCTTCTTTTATTCCCATTGCTGACATGTTTCCAATGTTTCCCAAAACCTTTATTATACAAGACAGGATACTTGATGTCGAGCTGCTTACTACCACCCATGGTGCTACCCGCCACTTTCTCATCCATTGGCGTGACCGCCCTCCTTCCAACGACTCTTGGGTACTCGAGCCAGAGCTTCAACAATTGGATGCCGCTCTTCTCCGCCGCTATCTCTTGGACCAGGCATTAGAGATACATGACTTTGAGCGGGGGAGGATTGATGTCGCGGCCATGCCACCACTACTTGATGATGATCCGGTTACCGAGGTGTTACAACATAAAGACTGTAGGAGCCATGATGACGCTGACGGAAGACAACGTTACAATCTCCATCTGTGGCATGTGAAGCCTACTTAAAGATCTAAATGAAGGCCATTTATATTATTTTAGATGCTTTATTTTATTTGGACTTGTAATATTTTAATTTCCTGCATTTTTATTTTGGTGTGTGTTTAAACATTTGGCTGTGCTATTAACCATCTGTATTGATGAGATTTCATCTCAATCTTTGATGGTTGGATTTATTTTTGTAACTCCTATATATAGGGGCTTATTTGGTGATTGAAAGGCAAGAAAGAATTGAACCCTAAAAGCTCTCCCTAGGAGATTTCGGCCAAGAGAACACCTCCAAGCCGCGACCCCCCTTGTGGTGTGAAACCTCCCTTTGCTTCCTCCACCCCCTTCGGTGCGACTTTGACATGGATTCCTTTGGTGCGACTCCAAGGAAGAAGGTTGCAGCCCCATTCGGTGTGACGCCGGTGGATCCGTGGAGAGAGTGATTCTCCCACCATATCTTGTGTGCACGGTGAATCCGGGTTGGGTAAACTCTTCCCCTCTCTTTGTGCTTCCTCTCTTAGATTTGTGGAAGGTGAACCATCGTGTTCTCCGCGGCTTTAAACTTTAATCGCTTTCAAATCTTTGAATAGAAAACGTTATTGTTCTTGTTTCCATTTTCCGGACCGAGTAGGTCCATTTTGCTTGAGCGGATCTTGGCATATAGCCGTGATCTTTCTCTCAAAAGGATTGGCAACCTTTGCGTTAACTTTGGGAACGATCTTATTCATTTTTCATCGTTGTTTTAGAGTCGATCATTCTCTTAATATGTTTATGTTTTGTGCGCGAAACGATCATGTATTAAGGGCGATAGATGATTGTGTTGGTGCGGCGGATCTAGAGTGCGTTGTTGACGAACTAGAGCCTTCTCGTGTAGATTTCCGTTAGCGACATACGCTACACCAAAAAGGTGCACAACCCAGGCAGAGAGTTGGGCAGATTTTTTATGATGCTAACAAAAACCTAGGACCCAATTATCATTGGGTGCCTAAGGGAAAATGAACTCTGTTTTGCAGGATGGTCCAAGTACCTGTCTACTAAAGACTTGGTATTTGGACAATGGGTGTTCCGGGGAAATGACCGGGACAGGACAGTTGCTCTTGGTATATGCTCCAGAAAAAGCAATATGTTAAGGTTAAGGCTGTCAAGTAAATAAGCCTCAAAAGCTAGAGGAAGCAAGCCTTAAGGTACGTCTCTCTCTCGCATATAGAGATTAAGTTAACCATTTGTTAAGTTAAGTTAGTTGTGCTCGAGATGAATCCAATCTAGCACATCAAATAGAAAAACAGTGATTCAATTATTTACACTGTTAATTTTTTTGCATTACTCAAAATTTCAAATAACTCATTGAGCAAGATTTAGAGCAGTACAATGCTCAGATTGGGTGCCAATAGAACAGACCCTTGTTTTAAAGCAATCGGTAAGGAAATTGTACAATCTTCCTTTAGGTCACCTTCTTTTTCTTTACAATTTACTAAGTAAAGTAATTTGTACAACCAATCAGTAAGTGACATAATAAAAGCTTTAAGTGTCATGTATCATAACAGAAATGATTGAGTAAGCCGTAAAGTCTAATACACTCAATTTATTAGTCAAATGAAATATTAAATTAAATTAATTAAATCTTTTCATCACATATATAAAGACGACAAGAAACGAAAAGCCACATCGCTCTCTAAAAGCCCTAACCCTAGCCGTCGAGACCGAAACCGTCTCAACATCTTGCCACTTTGTTTCAATGGTGCATAATGTCATCAAGGAGCTTCAGGATGGATACGAAATAGTGAGGGATGGATTCAATCATGCCTCTCCTGAGATTAAAGTCGTGCTAAGGATGATTGAGGTTGTTGGATTAGAATACACCATTTCCGAACCCTCCACCATTCTCAGAAATGAGGTTGTCGAATTCTTCACAAATGTTAAGATGCCCCCTTCCCAAAACTCTCGCAGGTATAAGATTGAAGATGTGAAAATAAAGGTAAACCCTAAGAGGTTAGGAAAGGCACTTCATATGCCCTCCGTCAACCCTAGCGAGGAAGAGGAGCTCGCCGATGCGGACAGAGGCAATGCTCTCTTATGGTGTGGATACAATGAGGCCAAGTCTGGGTCTCTAAAAAGGAAATTCTTCAATCAAAGAGGAAAATTGCTAGCAGATATTGTAGGGAAAGCCCTCATTTGCAAACCTAGATCACATGACACCATCTCCAGGTTCATGTTTGCAGTCATGACCAAAATTTTAATAAATTGAAAGACCTCACAGACCTCTCTCATCTATCAGAGAATAGTAGACTACATATCCTCTCCAAATATGGGCAGAATCATTTCCTTATACCTAGTGAACACCTATCCTGACACTTTCACACATGAATAGGGGGTGAAAATTCACTACCTGAGAAGAATGGACATAAAAACCTTCGATAGATTCTCTAGAGTCCTACCTATGAGCCAATCTACAGGAGTAAAGGAATCCTCCAAGGGTATAAGGAAGAAACCCACAGAGGAAGAAAGAACTTTCAGCACTGAACCAGTGCTTGAATCATCCTCTCCAGCTGATGCTGGTCTGCAGGTTGACTTATCTCTCAGTCAATCCTCTGCCAACATTCAACTCCAGGACACTACAATGCATGTTGATATAATCCATGCCAGCCCTAGGTCAGGAGAAATCTCTAAGAATGCTTCTGAAGAAGGTAATGTTGAAAAGGATGGGGCAAACATGAATATTACTGATGATGCTACAACAGTTGATAATGTGCCTACTGCAAAAGAAAACTGGGAGCCTCTTGAGATATTGGACACTTATCTTGATAAGTCCAGCCTAGAGAAAGATGCTTAGTCTGAGGGGAGCATGATCAGATGGATGTGATAGACTGATGCAGCGATCCAGAGCCGCCCCGCTCTGGCGCAGCCACAGGAACACGTCTGGCAATCACTACCGGGCTGCAGCCCAAGCACCCCACCCATGACCGCACCTATTCTCAGCGCGGCGGGATGTTGAGGCAAGGTCTCGAACCCGGCCCCCTTGATAAAGAGTTTTCCTAACAGCTCTCATCACCAACTGAGCTGCAGCTCAGTTGGTGATTTTGAGATGTTAGGAAAGCTCTTTATCAATGGGGCTGGGTTTGAGACCTTGCCTCAACATCCCGTCGCGCTGAGAATAGGTGCGGTCATGGGTGGGGTGCTTGGGCTGCAGCCCGGTAGTGATCGCCGGACGTGTTCCTCTGGCAGCGCCAGAGCGGGGCGGCTCTGGCTCTGCCAGAGGAACACGTCCGACGATCACTACCAGGCTGCAGCCCAAGCACCCCACCCATGACCGTACCTATTCTCAGCGCGGTGGGATGTTGAGGCTATAACACCCCCTATCCGTCGCATAGTATATAGCAATAGGTCCGGCCGGGGCCCGACGTCATATACTACAGACAGACCGGGTGGTTACTCATGGAAACCATCCAACCAATCATCACATCCTACACAGAGCATTCTAGCGGAAGCAGATTAATAAGTTGTAACAAAGAACCCAGCACTAAAGAATGAATGTCCACTAATACCAAATAGGAATGTTATATATACACCAATACAAGCCTTAAGGCCTTACAAAACGGTTCACTTGATGTTACATGATTTACAAACCAAGGCACGCAGGCCGGTCATACATGAATAAAAACAGTAAACATTTCCAATTAGGCCTTCGAGGACCGGCTTCGCAGGGCTTTAACCCGCTATTGACCGCTTGGTCCAGCAGCACCTGCAAGCAACAAACCACCGCACGGTGGCAAAACATGGCAACAGTCAGCAATGCTGACCCAATTATAACGATCCCGCCCCCAACTCGGGGCAGCGATGCTCCTTCCCTGCATTTCATTAGCATAAGCGAGCAATATATATATAACCATTTCATCACAGACGTTGGCTCGCACGGCCACACACCTCGTGCTCTCAGGGCACATTCTCGGTGAACCGGTCGATGTCACGTCAATTAAAGCCATAGACATTCCGGACTCACCACCGCCACGACGGCCAAACCTATGAGCATATTGTCTTCCCGGCATGGGTCACGACAGTTTAAGCCATAGACCGCCGAAGACCCTCATCTATGCCAACGGCAAGTGCCACGTAACTTTAGGTCTCTTTAGCCCGAACGACATAGAAGTGGGTACGCTTCCATCTAACCCGTGCTCACGTCGCAACGACAGTTTAAGCCATATGCGCGGGTCAAACTTCTCCCGAGTCCCATTTCCATCACAATTCACATAACCCGGTTATGTTCAAGTTGGCTTTCAGGACACCAAGTCAGCAGGATCACGCATTTGCCCAGTTTTCCGGGTGCACCTTTGGGTTAATCCCCAAGGCTCCCTATTGCAATCTACCCCGTAGAAAACCCGAAAAACAATCAATCGCACGGAGTCTTCTCCGACATTTATGCAATGCAACATCACCGATCCAGACCAACATGTTCGGGTAGGCTTCACACATCATGCCTATGTCCGTTCTCGCTTACGGACTCTAAACAACGGGGACTTCACATATCTACCCGAAGGAACGCCTCCAACTCACCGCAAACTCGCGAGAGCGGGCTTCCTATGCAAAGAAGGAGAGCTACTCATGCTCAAGAAGAGAATCGTTACCCTTGCATTCTTCTTCGGCACCATAGAAAAGTAAGAGGATGAAAAGCACCGCACTAGCTTTGCCTCCGTGGATCCAGAGTCAGCTCGCGATTTGGAGCTTCAAAGCTCCTCCAATGGCCGGATCTAGCTCCTTCTTCCTTCCTTGGCTCTCCTCTCTCTCTATGTAATAGAAAGACAACCACTCATGAAAAGTGAGGGTCTCTAAGGCCCAATCACGGGTATATCCCATCAGGAACAACCCCCAGCCGTTGGATCACCAATTAAAGAAACGAACGGCTTTGATTCGGGACTGAAATGCCCAATCTGGACCGCACACGGCCTGGCACACGCCCGTGTCCAGGGCCGTGTGCCTCATTCGCTGTAAAAATCGACGTGCCTGGAACAACACACGGGCATTGAACACGCCCGTGTTCGAGCTGACACGCTCGTGTTCCACCTGACACGGCCGTGTGGCCGGCCGTGTACCCCCATCGATTTTCCCCGAAAATAACCCGAGCACTGCACGAGTTCTAGGACACGCCCGTGTCCTTGCCCGTGTCTACCTCAACACGCCTGGGCTACAGGCCGTGTACACGGTCTCGACACTCGACACTTCGTCGAGCGAAGATCGTCGACCTAACGACACGGCCTTGGACACGCCCGTGTCCTAGGCCGTGTGTCTTGTCTCGACACCTCGTCGAGCAAAACTCGTCGAGTCCCGGGACGAGTGTCGACACGTGTCGCAGGCCGTGTGCCATGTCTCGACACTTCGTCGAGCGCAGAGTGTCGACTTCGCGGGTTGAGTGTCGACACGGGTCGACACGCCCTACGACACGCCCGTGTCGCAGGCCGTGTGCCCAGTCTCGACACAATGCCGAGAGCAAAATATCGACTTCGCCGGCTGAGTGTCGACACAAGCTTGACATGCCCTGGGACACGCCCGTGTCTCAGGCCGTGTACCTGCAGCCAGAACCCAAAACTGGCCCAAAACGTCCCCCGTCGCTCTTTTGAGTTTCTGGGCGTTACAACTCTCCCCATCTTAAAAGAATTTCGTCCACGAAATTATATAAAGGAAAAACATGTACAAAACCAAAATTTATACCTGAGCGGAACAACTCCGGATACTCGTCAAGCATAGTCTGCTCTTGCTCCCAAGAGAGCTCCTCACGACCGCAATTGTCCCACCGGACCTTGACCATCCTGATCTCTTTATTGCGTAGCCGCTTGACCTCCGAGTCCTCAATCCGCATGGGCTTGACTTTTGTCGTCAACCCACTATCCACCGACACTTGATCAACCGCGATCACTTGCGTAGGCTCTTGCACTGCCTTCCGAAGCACCAAAATATGGAATACATCATGTAATCCGCCAAGCTCCACTGAAAGCTTCAACCGATAGGCCGCTTCACCAACTTGCTCCAGAACCTCAAAAAGCCCAAGGTACCTCGGGCTTAGCTTTTTCAATCGCCGCACCCACGAGATACCCTTGAACGGCTTGATCTTTAAGTACACATAGTCGCCCACAACAAACTCCACGTTCCTGTGCTTGGCATTATAGTACTTCGCTTGCCGGTCCTTAGCGATAAGCAACCTCTCCTGAATGGTTCTCACTAAAGAAGTAGCATCCTCCACTTCCAATCGTTTATACAACTTTGACTCACTCGTTTCTAGCCAAGACAACGGCGTGTGACATTTTCTACCATATAGGGCCTCGAAGGACGCCATTTGAATACTCGCTTGGTAGCTATTGTTGTATGCGAACTCCACCAAATAAAGGTGGTCTTCCCACTGCTTTCCGAAATCCAAGACACACATGCGGAGCATGTCTTCCATGGTTCTATTGACCCTCTCGGTCTGCCCATCCGTTTGCGGATGGAAGGCTGTGCTGAATTTCAACTTTGTCCCCAACATTTGTTGCACTAGCCTCCAATCATTGGACGTGAACCGCCCATCTCGGTCACTCACGATGCTGCGGGGCACACCATGAAGCCGTACTATGTTATCCACATAAAGTTTTGCCAACTTCTCCACCGGATCATCCTTCCTATGCGGAATAAAATGCGACACCTTCGTTAACCGATCAACAACCACCCAAATGGCGTCGTTCCCCTTTTGCGACCTTGGCAAACCGTGCACAAAGTCCATAGAGATGTCGTCAAATTTCCACTCTGGAATAGGCAAGGACTTAAGAAATCCTCCCGGCTTTTAGCATTCCGCCTTCACCAAGGCGCAAGTTTGGCACTTCGCTACATAGAGCGCCACATCCTTCTTCAAACCCGGCCACCAAAACGGTTTCTTCACATCGCGGTACATCTTCGTGCTCCCCGGGTGAATCGAGTACTTGGTACGGTGTGCCTCGTACAACAACTCCACCTGCAAACTACCCACACTTGGGACGCACAGACGACCGTCTTTCCAAAGTAATCCGTCCTCCACGACGAATTGGGAATTTGACCCATCCAGAGCCTCTACCATGAACTGTTTCATATGAGCATCCATATCCAAAGCCTGCCGAATACGATCAGCCAGGTCATATTGGACTTCAGTCCAATTCAGAACTGCTTCAGCACTTGATTGCCTATCCACACAAACAATCTCCAATGCCTCCAACTCCCGCACCAACCGCTCATCATGCACTGATAGCCAATTGGCTTGAGATAGGGCTCGGCGACTCAACGCGTCCGCAACCACATTCCCTTTACCGGGCACGTAGTGGATCTTGAATGTATAGTCCCCCAGGAACTCCATCCATCTACGCTGCCGCATATTCAGATCCTTCTGATCAATCAGATACTTCAGGCTCTTGTGATCGGTGTAGATATCAATCTTCACACCGTACAAATAGTGTCTCCACAGCTTTAAGGCAAAAATCATGGCCGCTAACTCCAAGTCATGGACCGGATAGTTCCTTTCATGCACTTTTAGCTGTCTCGAGCCATAAGCTATTACACTTCCGTGTTGCAGTAACACACAACCCAAACCGCTGCCCGAAGCATCACTGTAAATCTCATAGCCTTCGGTCCCACATGACAAACTCAGCACAGGCACCGTGGTCAACCGACACTTCAACTCCTCAAAAGCTCGCGCGCACTCCGGCGTCCAAACGAACTTATGCTCCTTCCTCGTCAAAGTAGTGAGAGGTAACGCTATCTGCGAGAAGTTCTCTACGAAGCGCCTATAATAGCCGACAAGCCACAAAAAGCTCCGGGCTTCCGCTACCGTAGCAAGCTCAGGCCACTCCCGTATCACAACAATCTTCGCCAGATCCACAACAATACCCTCTCCACTCACTATATGACCGAGGAATGCCACTGAGGATAGCCAAAACTCGCACTTCGAGAACTTGGCATACAACTGATTTCTCCTTAGAGTCTCCAAAACTAAATGAAGATGCTTGAAGTGATCTTCCTCACTTTGCGAGTACACCAAAATATCGTCGATGAAGACGATCACAAAGTGGTCCAAGTACTCCCTGAAAGTCCTGTTCATCAAATCCATGAACACTGACGGCGCATTAGTCAGCCCAAATGGCATGACCGTAAACTCATAATGCCCGTATCTCGTACTAAACGCTGTTTTCGGGATATCACTCTCCCTTATTCGCAGCTGATAGTACCCAACCTTGAGGTCTAACTTCGAGTATACCGTCGACCCGACTAACTGATCAAAAAGATCATCAATCCGGGGGATCGGGTACTTGTTCTTCTCCGTCAACTTGTTGAGCTCCCGATAATCAATACATAGCCTCAAACTTCCGTCCTTCTTCTTAACAAAGAGGACCGGCGCGCTCCAAGGCGAAGAAATCGGGCGCACATACCCTTGCTCCAACAACTCTTGCAGTTGAACTTTCAGTTCCGCCATTTCCTTAGGCGCTAGCCGATATGGAGATCGTGACACAAGCTTTGCACCTGACTCTAGCTCAATCGTGAAATCTATCTCCCGCTGAGGCGGGGCTCCAGGAAGATCTGCGGGGAACACATCGGGGTATTCCGATACCACTGAAATACAATCCAACGCGGGCTTCGGCTTTGCAGCCTCCACTAATGTAAAGAACAGTTCTGTACCGGCACGAACCGCCTTCACCACCTGAAGAGCAGACATCAACATCTTGCTCGACCCCTTTAAGCCCGTAAAAGTCGTTTCACGACTTGCTCCCAGCTTTACTTCCTTGCGACCGCAGTCAATATAGGCTTGCTGCTCCGAGAGCCAGTCCATGCCAAATATAACGTCGAACTCCACCAACGGAAGTAACGACGCCTGCAGATCGAACTCCTGATTCCCAATATGAATCTTAACATCACAGATCCTATCCGCGCGCATCGAACACCCATTGGGCAACAACACATCCAACCTATCCTTCGCCATCGAAGAAGGGACTCCGATGCGTTATATAAATCCCTCGGACAAGAAGGAGTGTGAAGCTCCAGTATCGAAGAGTGCTCTTGCCAGATTTTCACAAATCAAAACAAATCCTAAACAAGCAGTGGTAAGATAACATGTGCATAACAAGTATTTAAAGAAATTGACTTGCTATAAATTAAACCGTACCTGTCACCACATCAGCCTGTTTGATGGCCTCCTGTTGGCCAAGATTATACACCCTTGGTTGGGCCGGAGCATAGTGGGACGCGGTCGACTCCACCGCCTTGCCCTTCTCTTCATAAGTCGCTCCCGGCCTTCTCTCGGACTTAGGGCGTCCACTCCAACAATCGCGGGCAAAGTGCCCCATCTTTCCACAAGTAAAACATGCGCCCGGGGTCCGACTCGTAGTCGCCCTAGAAGCACCAGAAGGAGCTGGACCCGAAGTCCTATGCTTCTTGAAAGACCTTCGATAGCTGGACTTTGAAGTAGTCGGCACTTTGAATTCAGATTTCCTATCACCCAAGCTTTTCTTTGCTTATACATTCTTCATGTCCTTCTCCAATGACCGGGCAGTGTTGACCAAGGTTAAGAAACCCTGCGTCATCGACCCCGAGAGTAGTAACCTCAACTCATCTCTCAACCCTTCATAGAAGCGATTAGTCTTGTGCTCCTCATCCGCGATGGTGGAGCTAGCATAACGACTCAGACGAGTAAACTCGTGGAGATATTCATCCACGCTTCTCTCACCCTGAACCAACTTCAGAAACTCATTCTCCAACGCTATCTTCTGCGTCGAAGGAAGGTATCTAGCCAAGAACAATCTTGAGAACTACTCCATCGAGACATCAACAAGTTGCCTACCTCTCAATAGGTGCAGCTCCAATCCTTCCCACCACATTCTCGCTTCACCGTCCAAAAGGAACGTAGCGATGGTGGTCATTTGCCACTCCTCCGTCTCCGTTGCTGTCATGACTCTCTTCACCCTAGAGAGCCAGTCTTCAGCTTGAGATGGGGTTCCCAACCCCGAGAATACCGGAGGGTTAAAGCTCATTACATGTTTAAGCTGCCTCTCGGTTGCCCTCCTTGGCACCAACGGTTCCACTACCACTTCTTCCACTCTCCTCGGCTCAACCTCTGGAAGAGGTTCCTGCTCCATCGCAGGAGCGGGCTGCTGCGTTTGCCTTGCAGGCTGCGCATTTATCACAGCCAACACTGCTTCGGCCACCAATCGTATGTTCTCAGCCGATAGAGGTATTGCATGAGCAACATCTGGTGCACTGCTAGCCTCAGAAACTCGACGTTCCGACGGCCCAACACCACTTCTGGTCACCTATAGTGGTACAAGACACCGTTAAGCAACCAAGTAAAATTTCAAACAGCAATTATAAGAACACGCAGGTTCCTCAAACACGTGTATTTTCATTCCTAAGTGGACATTCATGAGTTCTTTTACTGTTATAACGATGACGCACACAATGTGCTCACCACCCCTTAAAAAGAATTCGCCCACGAATTCATCTTAAGCCCGACCAAAACCAGTAGTCTGATACCAAATTGTAACACCCCCTATCTGTCGCATAGCATATAGCAGAAGGTCCGGCCGGGGCCCGACGCCATATACTACAGATAGACCGGGTGGTTACTCATGGAAACCATCCAACCAATCATCACGTCCTACACAGAGCATTCTAGCGGAAGCAGATTAATAAGTTGTAACAAAGAACCCAGCACTAAAGCATGAATGTCCACTAATACCAAATAGAAATGTTATATATACACCAATACAAGCCTTAAGGCCTTACAAAACGGTTCACTTGATGTTACATGATTTACAAACCACGGCACGCAGGCCGGTCATACATGAATAAAAACAGTAAACACTTCCAATTAGGCCTTCGAGGGCCGGTTTCGCAAATTGGGCTTTAGCCCACTATTGACCGCTTGGTCCAGCAGCACCTGCAAGCAACAAACCACCGCACGGTGGCAAAACAAGGCAACGATCAGCAATGTTGACCCAATTATAACGATCCCGCCCCCAACTCGGGGCGGCGATGCTCCTTCCCTGCATTTCATTAGCATAAGCGAGCAATATATATATATAACCATTTCATCACAGACGTTGGCTCGCACGGCCACACGCCCCGTGCTCTTAGGGCACATTCTCGGTGAACCGGTCGATGTCACGTCAATTAAAGCCATAGACATTTCGGACTCACCACCGCCACTTTGACGGCCAAACCTATGAGCATATTGTCTTCCCGACATGGGTCACGACAGTTTAAGCCATAGACCGCCGAAAACCCTCATCTATGCCAACAGCAAGTGCCACGTAACTTTAGGTCTCTTTAGCCCGAACGACATAGAAGTGGGTACGATTCCATCTAACCCGTGCTCATGTCGCGACGACAGTTTAAGCCATATGCTCGGGTCAAAATTCTCCCGAGTCCCATTTCCATCACAATTCACATAACCCGGTTATGTTCAGGTTGGCTCTCAGGCCACCAAGTCGGCAGGATCACGCATCCGCCCAGTTTTCCGGGTGCACCTTTGGGTTAATCTCCAAGGCTCCCTGTTGCAATCTACCCCGTAGAAAACCCGAAAAACAATCAATCGCACGGAGTCTTCTCCGACATTTATGCAATGCAACATCACCGATCCAGACCAACATGTCCGGGTAGGCTTCACACATCATGCCTATGTCTGTTCTCGCTTACGACTCTAAACAACGGGGACTTCACATATCTACCCGAAGGAACGCCTCCAACTCACCGCAAACTCGCGAGAGCGGGCTTCCTATGCAAAGAAGGAGAGTTACTCATGCTCAAGAAGAGAATCGTTACCCTTGAGTTCTTCTTCGGCGCCATAGAAAAGTAAGCGGATGAAAAGCATCGCACTAGCTTTGCCTCCGTGGATCCGGAGTCGGCTCGCGATTTGGAGTTTCGAAGCTGCTCCAATGGCCGGATCTAGCTCCTTCTTCCTTCCTTGGCTCTCCTGTCTCTCTAAGTTTTAGAAAGACAACCACTCATGAAAAGTGAGGGTTTCTAAGGCCCAATCCCGGGTATATCCCATCAGGAACAACCCCTAGCTGTTGGATCACCAATTAAAGAAACGAACGGCTTTGATTCAGGACTGAAATGCCCAATCTGGACAGCACACGGCCTGGCACACGCCCGTGTCCAGGGCCGTGTGCCTCATTCACCATCAAAATCGACACGCCTGGAACAACACACGGGCATCGAACACGCCCGTGTTCGACCTGACACGCCCATGTTCCACCTTACATGGCCATGTGGCCGGCCGTGTACCCCCATCGATTTTCCCCGAAAACAACCCGAGCACTGCACGGGTTCTAGGACACGCCCGTGTCCTTGCCCGTGTCTACCTCAAAACGCCTGGGCTCCAGGCCGTGTACATGGTCTCGACACTCGACACTTCGTCGAGCGAAGATCGTCGACCTAACGACACGGCCTTGGACACGCCCGTGTCCTAGGCTGTGTGCCTTGTCTCGACACCTCGTCGAGCAAAACTCGTCGACTCCCGAGACGAGTGTCGACACGGGTCGACACGCCCTGCGACACGCCCGTGTCGCAGGCCGTGTGCCATGTCTCGACACTTCATCGAGCGCAGAGTGTCGACTTCGCGGGCTGAGTGTCGACACGGGTCGACATGCCCTGCGACACGCCCGTGTCGTACGCCGTGTGCCTAGTCTTGACACAATGTCGAGAGAAAAATGTCGACTTCGCCGGCTGAGTGTCGACACAAGCTTGACACGCCCTGGGACACGCCCGTGTCCTAGGCCGTGTGCCTGCAGCCAGAACCCAAAACTGGCCCAAAACGTCCCCCGTCGCTCTTTTGAGTTTCGGGGCATTACAGAGGCAAGGTATCGAACCCAGCCCCCTTGATAATAAGCTTTCCTAACAGCTCTCATCACCAACTGAGCTGCAGCTCAGTTGGTGATGAGACCTGTTAGGAAAGCTCTTTATCAAGGGGGCTGGGTTCGAGACCTTACCTCAACATCCCGCTGCGCTGAGAATAGGTGCGGTCATGGGTGGGGTGCTTGGGCTGTAGCCCGGTAGTGATCGACGAATGTGTTCCTCTGGCTACGCTAGAGCGGGGCAGCTCTGGATCGCTGCATCATAGACTTTGATCAAGTTGTCAATAAGATAGTTGAGTTTGCACCCACTATAGGTAAAACTCATTCCCTCTTAATTAACTAAATTAGTATTATTTAAAATAGCTTTAGCTAAGGAAATGTTTCCTTCTATAGCTGCTGTAGTTGAGGGTGAGCCTTCACAGATCCCTTCTCTAAATGTTATACCTCCTGCTATGGGCTACTCCTCATCTACCCTCATCTCCAATGAGGAATTTTTAAGCCAAATTAAAGTCTTCTTAGATAATCAGACCACAATCCTCAAGGAATATGTTGATCAATCTGTTGCCAAACTGAGGGATGAAATGTCAGCTAAAATCAATGAAACTAAAGAAGAAATATCACACTTAAACAAACAGGTCACCACCTGGTTTGACAAGGCTGGAACTGATGGACTCAAGCTGACCACCCTCCTGCAATCTTTGGATACAAGATAAAAACTCACTACAGCTGACATAGGATATGTATAGAATTATGTGAGTTCCACTGATGAGTAGATCACGGGAGCAGCAGAACATGTCAATCAACATGTCACCCAGGTTGCCCTCCACTCCATGGAGCAGGCAATTCTCTTGAGGAATGAGCTGCTTGCTGACAATTAAAGAATACACATATCTATATCAAGCATGAATGAAGCCAACACCTCATTACTACAAAGGACAATATCTGAAGAAGGCAGAAAGGGGGAGAGCAGCCATGCTAAGGCAGCAGAACTCATTGAAGATCAAGCGTTCAATGTAATTCAAGGCACCAGGGTGGCACTACACATGCCCCTCTTGGATAGAAAGAGGCCAGAGGACCTAGACTTCCATGCACAAGCCATAATTGCACAGGATTCATAGCTTGCTACCAGAAGAAAGAGGGAAGTAACTCAAATGGCTGAAGAGTTCATGGCCAAGAGGAGAGCTGAGAACAGAGATGACCCAGACTGTGAACAACTATGTGAGGCCTCTGAATCAATCATTATCAATGCCTGGGTAAGCCATGGATAAATTTGAAGAACATTAATACTGTATATCCATCTGAGGAATGGATAAAGCAGCTGAAGAGAAATTCCCTAAGGGAAAGAATATTCAAGGAGAATCTGGTAAGGAAGAGCAATCCCAAGAAGAGTCCTCCCAAATATATTCCAAAGCCATTAATTTACTTCAAGAGACCGAGGAACAGAGCTGAAAACTTGAAGAAGACTGCTGGAACCAAGAATGCTGGTGAAAGTTCTTCAAAGAATAACTGATAGAAGACTGCAAGACCTAAGCTTATTCAAAATTATTGTCTGATCTATGTCTTATAATGATTGTCAACAATGTAAAAGTTTCAAATATTTTTCAATGAAATCAACATGTGTTTATCCTCACTATTTTAATGTGATAAATGTATATCTGTATTAGATAAACATACTATTCCTTAATGAATATTCTATCATCTCAAGTTTGATGTGTTGATTGACTAAGTTAATGATTAGGTTCATCTTGATCATAGTGTTTACCTTGTAAATGATTAATAAAGTTCTTGTTGTTAATCATACCTTCACAACCGTCAATGATTGTTAATTCGCCTGTAGCATTAGCTTATCAATCATAGTGTTATGTCATCTCATCCAGGGGGAGTTACCCTATACTGGGATGACAAGTTGCCATGATAATGTATCATTAGACCTATCACGATATTGTTTCTGTGTTGATGTACCTTAGCATGGATGTGTGTTCTGCCTTCTTCAAATAGGGGGATATTGTTGAGAATTGTGGCATTCAACGGTCCTCAGGATTTGAAGTTGCATCACCAATCATGCTAAGGGAAATAATGTATTTGATGTGTGCTTTAGTTCATGCATGCAGGTGGTCCATGATAGGAAAAGTAAAGAAAAATGAGTTGGGGAGAAAACTCAAATTTCGTCAAACTCAGCTCAGAGTTCGTCGAACTCAGCTCACTGATCGTCGAGCTCAACTCAGCACAAGCTTAAGAATTCAGGATACAAATTTCATCAAACGTAGCTCAGAGTTCGTCGAACTCAGCTTGCTGATCGTCGAGCTCAAATCAGCACAAGCTTCAGAACTCAGGATGCAAAATTCGTTGAACGTAGATTAAAGTTCGTCGAGCTCAAGTTACAGATCATCAAGCTCAGCCCAACGCGTGACAAGCTAAAGCAAGAGAAAATTGACTAAGGCAAAAAGTGCTGAGAGCACTGAGAAGGTCAATGTTCGTCGAGCTCAGGTTGCGGTTCATCGAGCTCTGCTCAAAGCTTGTCAAGCTAAAGCCAGAAAATCTATCTAAGGCAAAAGCGTTGAGACCGCTGAGAAGAAAGCGCTGAGACAGTTGAGATAGCTAAGAAGATGGCGTTGAAACAGTTGAGAAGATGGCGCTGAGACAGATGAGATAGCTGAGAAGATGACGTTAAGATAGTTGAGATTGCAGAGATAAAGTTAACTGAAAACTTTCTATGTCCAGAAGCGTTGAGTAAAGCAAGTTCACTCAACGCTTCTATATAAAGCAGGAAGCGCTGAGACAGTCAAGAGGTAAACAACTGAGAATAAAATTAGCTTAAATTTTTCAAAGTCCAGAAGTGTTGAGTGAAGCAGGTTCACTCAACGCTTCTAATGAAGAGGAAAGCGTTGAAACAAAGAATTATCTCAGCTGATAAATGAAAAACCGTTGAGACTCCTGAGACAGAACAGCTGAGACAATTAAAATGCAAAAACCGCTGAGATAACAGATAAGAGTAAAGCGCTGAGACAAAGGCTTATCTCAGCTAATGATGGAAAACCACTGAGACTGCAGAGATAAAACTGCTGAGACAAAGCCAGGGAATATTCTAAGTCCAGAACCACTGAGATCCAAGGATGATGGCGTTGAGTGTCTCAACATCACTCACCGCTTGATGGGATTCAGGAATTTTTTCTAACTCCAGATATTGATGACCACTGCTAACATCATCAAAGAAAAAATTATAGGGAGCCGTTGCGGGAAAGCTGCTACAGCACTGAAAGATATTTTGTCTCTTTCTTATGTAGTTGGCGCTCACCAATCCTTAGTGGGCCCACGTACTATGGTCCCGTTGATTCAAATCAACGTATATAAAAGGGGAAACAATAAAGGATTAGGGTTAACGAATCGAATGAACGAAAAGAAAAATTGAAAGAGGAGGTTAGACATTTTTACTTCTGATCAAACTTGCAAGCTGAAGTCCAGCTAGGATAGCCTAAAGGCAAGAAAGGATAGCTGAAGCTCTTCAAGCCCAGCAAGGTTGTTCTCTAAAGAACAGTTTAGCTGATTTATCTCATCAGCAAGGAGGAAGTTGCTCATCTGTGCAGTAAGAAAAAGTGATAGCTGTAGAATAAGGTTGATTCCTTCTACAGCATGTAAGCTGGACTGAAATCTGCTCAGTCCAGCAAAATTGACTCAAAGAAATTTCTCTGAGTCAATTATTTTATTCAACCCTGTATTCATTTCCTGTAGGATTCGAGTTTCCTGAATCTATGTGTAGGGCACTTTATGCCTGAGCTATAGGTGACAAATTTGTCACTAAGGTAGGTGCCCTATTGGGACACTAAGGTAGGATCCAAGCGAGGATCTGAGCTGTAGGGCTTAAGTGTCTGAGGTAGGAGAGTGCTGCTCTCTGATTGTAGGGCCTTTGTGCCTGAGGTAGGTGACAAGCTTGTCACTGAGCTATAGGTGCCTGGAGGGGCACTGAGGTAGATACCTGGAGTGGTACGGAGCTGTAGGAGTGCTGCAATACTCTGAGTGTAAGGCCTTGTGCCTGAAGTTGTAGGGCTAAAAAGCCTGAGCTGTAGGCCTTAGAGATAAGGATGAGGTAGGTAGCTTGCGGGTCACTGAGTGTAGGAGTACTGCAGAGCTCTGAGGTAGGACCCTTTGAGATCTGAGGTAGGGCTGTCCTCCGAGCACGAGTGTAGGGCTTAACAGCATTAAGTAGGTGGTCTGCGACCACTAAGGGTAGGACCTTGTGGCTGAGAAGTAAGTCTTGGAGGAGACTTGAAGATCCTGAGGGATCTGAGGTGTAAGCTCTTAGGAGAAGTTTGGAGAAGTTGTGCCGAGTCCAACAAATAAACTTGGATAGGTGGAGAGGGAAAGTGAATGTACCCAATTGGAGAACGACTATAAATCATTGTGTACATTTTTGTGGTTGCTTTTCTTTTCTTATTTACAGGTGTTAAGGACGAGCTCTAGATCACCCTAAGCTCAAAGACTAATGAAAAACAATAAAGTATTTTAAAGAAAGTAAAGATAAACTCTAAGAAACAAATAACCTATTCACCCCCCCCCCCACCTCTAGATGATTTAGCTATCCTCGAAACATAGACTTTCAAAAATATCTGAACGGGGAATTATGATCCTTCTTCGTCAAGCATGTACCCAAAGTGGAGAACTCAGAGGCCGATTACCTCACTAAGTACGGTCCCCGAGCTGGGGGAACTATGACCGAACTGTTCTGACCGTCCATCGAAGAGGGGGAGATGATGGAGATCGAATAGAATGCTTCTTGGAGGGATGCATTCATTTCTTTCTTAGCGACAGGTTGGATCCCTTCCAGTGAGGGAGATCAGACGAAGATATGTTACAAAGCTGCATATTACCTGCTACAAGAAGGAGAGCTCTATCATAAGACTATCTCAGTCCCACTGGCTCGGTGCCTGTCGGAGGCAGAAGTCTCTCTTATTCTGGAAGAGATTCATTCGGGAGAGTGTGGCAGCCACTCGGGAACTCGTACTCTATAATAGAGAATTCTAAGGCACAGATACTTCTGGCCCACTATTCGAAAGGATGCAGAAGCTTTCTCCAGGAAGTGTCCTCAATGTCAGCTCTTCGCGCCCCTTCAACTATAACTAGCTCAGCACCTTTGTCCATGGGCCTTCTCTATCCAGGGAAAGGACTTGATCGACCCTTTCCCTTGGGCCAGCAGATAGAGGAAGTTCGTCCTCGTCATGATCGATTATTTCTCCAAATGGATCGAGGCAAAACCTCTGGCCAAGACCACTTCTCAGATTATAAAGAATTTCATCTGGGGGGAGATTGCATGCAGGTTCGGAATTCCTCTTGCCATCGTCACATATAATGGTCCACAATTCGCCAGCTTGGAGTTAGGAGATTTCTACAAATAGCTAGGGACGGATCTTCGATTCGCCTCCATGCATCATCCTCGCAGTAATAGATAGGTAGAAGCGGCCAACAAGTTAATCGTCATCCTACTGAAGAAGAAGGTCACCAACTTGAAGGGAAATTGGGCAGAGCAACTCCCCTCAGTTCTTTGGGCTCTGAGAACAAAATCCAAACTCGGCTATGGGGGAAACTCCCTTCAAATTGTCCCACGGGTCTGAGGCACTCATCCCAGTGGAGTTTGAGGTTCAGAGCCCAAGAGTCATAGCAGCGGGAGACGGTAGAGAAGAATGGAGCTTGGAGAATGAAGACGCTCAAAGATTCTCGCTGGATTTCGTTGAAGAACTTTGTGACTTAGCCTCCATCCTCCAGGAGGAAATCAAGCAGCGCATGGCAAAACACTTCAACAAAAACGTCCACCTAAAACATTTCCTCGCAGGAGATCTGGTCATGAAAAAGGTGGACGCCACAGGAAGGGGAGCATCGGTTGGCAAGCTACATCCCAATTGGGAAGGTCCATTCATCATCCAGGAAGCTTTGGCTTCTGGAGGCTATTATCTCCAAAATCAAGCTAGAGCAGTTGGGAGGTACTTGGAGCGGGGATGACTTGGAAAGGTTCTATCCCTAGCGGTAACACTGTGTTTTCCTTGTAAATCTTGATTGCATATATATACGAGCAGTGACAACCCAATTGTTTCTCTTTGTACTAATCCATCTCAAGACATCTGAGGATTTAGGGTTCAACTCCTTACTCAATCTGAGAAACCGACTGTCGACCTGTTCCTCATAAATAGCCCAGTGCGCATGATGTGATGATGCCTCGGGAAGCACTCTTGTAAGACTGAGACTCTGTACCGATGGCCGATATCAGATCCCCCTTGCATGTCGGCTTAGGTACCCCTGATTGCATCTCTTCTCCGATTGGAAGAATTATCAGGAACATTCCGATTATTTTCAAAGGCAGGATAACCTGTCAAGGGGCAAGGATAGGCCCAAGGGAGGACGTTGGCTGCGAGTGCATCCTGAAGGACCCTCAGAAGAACATTATCCTTCGCTCATACACTTGCGCTCATAGCCAAGTGGTATGGCAGAAAGCGATCCCCACCATCGGATATGGATACGAGCTTTCGACCTATTTCTTCTGCATATCCCAGTGTGGATGATGGGATGATGCCTCAGGACTTGAGCGCTCTTATAAGACCGAGCCCCTGCAGTGACGACTGAGATCAGCTCCCCCTTGCATGTCGGCCTAGATACCACTGATTGCATCTCTCTTCCTACTGGAGGAAGTATTAGAAATAGGTCTGGACGCCAACCTCCTGATTTGACGGAGAAAGGATAGTCTCTATATAAACCTCCATCTCCAAAACATGGGTACGATCAACTCTTTATATCACCATTCAAGTGACATGGCGAAATCACCTCAATGCAGACCGAAGTCCTCGGGTGGCAGTGTCATCGTAAGTCTGAGTTCTTGTACGGGCTCCTCTCCTTCACATCGGCCGACGACCTCCTCGAGTGAGACCAAATTCCTTGTTAGAGTGATGTTGTAGCCCATGAACTCTGTACGAACTCCCCTCCTACAGGCCGACTACTGTCCATCTGAGTCAATTGATTCCCACTCCTAGTTGAGCTTAGATCCTGCTGGGTGTCGACTACTTCCCACCACCAGTTGAGCTTGGCTCCTGCTGGTTGTCGACTGATTCCCACCCCCAGTTGAGCTTGGCTCCTTCTGGGTGTCGACTACTTCCTACCATCAGTTGAGCTTGGCTCCTGTTGGGTGTCGACTGATTCCCACCACCAGTTGAGCTTGGCTCCTACTTGGTGTCGATTACTTCCCACCACCGGTTGAGTTTGGCTCCTGCTGGGTGTTGACTACTTCCCACCACCAATTGAGCTTGACTCCTGCTGGGTGTCGACTGATTCCCACCACCAGTTGAGCTTGGCTCCTGCTGTGTGTCGACTACTTCCCACCAACAGTTGAGCTTGGTTCTTGTTGGGTGTCATCTGATTCCCACCCCCAGTTGAGCTTGGCTACTGCTGGATGTCGATTGATTCTCACCCCTAGTTGAGCTTGGCTCCTGCTAGGTGTCGACTGATTCCCACTCCTAGTTGAGCTTGGCACCTGTTGGGTGTCGACTACTTCCCACCACCAAGTTGAGCTTGGATCCTGCTGGGTGTCGACTGATTCCCACCCCCAGTTGAGCTTGGCTCCTGCTGGGTGTCGACTACTTCCCACCACCAGTTGAGCTTGGCTCCTGATGGGTGTCGGCTCTGATCTCCAAGCCAATCGGGTTTAGCCACGGCGAGATGAATGATTATACAGGTGCGAGTATGTCTTAGCGAATATTCTAGTATGCCTTAGCGAGCATGCAAGTATACTATGGTGAGTATGCGCGCGGACATGGATGCAAGAATCGGGATGCGAATTGTTGGAGCAATCATACCCGTGCGAGTAATAATGGCACGACTACGACCGATATCAACGTGCGAGCAAGCACCACAAGCACTCATCCTCCTCGAGTCTATGAGCCTAGCGAGCGCCATCAACCAACAAGCCTGCGAGCAAAGAAGAAAAGAGAATGTGGTAACTCAAAACTTGTATAAATATATCAAAAATTCACAAGTTACAAAAGTGTGCTGATAATCTTTTACATGCGAGCATGAGGAAAATCGGCGAGCAACTAGGACTCATCGTCGCCAGTATCTGGCCGATATTCGTCATCTCCAATGTCAGCATCCTCCTCTTCCTCGCTGCCTTCGTCGCTTCCCTCCCCATCAGTGCTTTCACTGTTGTCACAGCTACTGCCACTTTTGCTGCTGCTAGAGCCCGATGTCGAGGAAGAGATGCGATCGGGCAAGGTAGATTCCTCGGCAAGCAATTAAGGAATGAGCTCGTCGACAGTGAGTTGCTTATTCCCCTCGACAAGCTGGCCATTGATCCTCAGCTGAGCAAGCATAATATTCCCAGCCGCTCGCTTTATCTTGCGGCGAACTGATGACCTCTCTTTCCAAAGAAGGCGGGACCTCTTAACCTCCCAATACGGGTCATCCTCTGGCCGCGGCGCATCGAGTGTAAATCCCCCGATTTTTCTGCGATTATTTAATTCTCGTTTGGCATTACGTTGACGCTTTTCCGGCAGGTGTCATTTGTTAGAGCGTGGTCTTAGCTCTTTAGGTTCCTTGTGTGGATTGTTGGTAGCCTTTTTGGCAAGATCCCCTAGCAAGCCGGGTCTGTTTTGGTGACCGGTGAGGTCTCTCGATGGATGCTTGTGTTTTGTCTTCGGGTGGTGATAACCCGAGTTTTGTTCATCGAAAGTTGATTTCGACTTCGCCGTTGCGTTCGTAGAATAAGTAATTAGCTACGGTGTGAATTTCGTCGGATCCCGAGGTGGTTCGGTTTTCGTGTCGTTTTGATGTGTTAATAATAATGGATCCAAATAATTCATCATAAAGTTTGAAATGATTGGCTTTTAGGGGGCAGTTAAGGCTGAATAGACGTGTCCATGCATATTTATATAGCCTTAAGACAAAAAATCAAGACTTTTCATCGTCTCCTTCCGTGAGTGTATAACCGTCGCAGTGACGAGAGGAAGAAAAAAAACGCCAACCCTGTTACCCTTCAGACACCGATTCTGGGAGCGTTAGTGGGCGTAATTCGGTTCCGAAAGCGGATTTGGAGTGCTCTCGCCTAGACCTTCATTCCTACGGTAAGAAATTCAATTTTCGTGGTGATTTTAGGGGTCTAGGAATTTTTTAGTTTGATCCTTTTCCGCCATTAAAACCTTAGATTCCTATTTAGGTGCTGTTGCGGCTGGAGCCGAGAGAGAGAGGAAGGGTTGTACAAGATAAATAGCTGGTATATGAGGTAAGTGGTGCTCCTACCCTTGCCAAGTTTTCTTCTCCTTTTCATGGTCATATTTGCTATAATTTTCCTTATTTCCTGAGATTGATATTTTTACTCTGTTTATCCGCCAAAAGCATGTGAATCTTAAAACATAATGCCACTTTATGTTTCTGTTTGCATTCTCTCAAGTTATGAAACTCAAATCTTCGGCTGGAGTGCTGTATGTTGGAACACCCTATTAGTAATTTGGGTCAAGATCACTATGTCTCTAGGAAACCTATTTTTGACCTCCTGTATAGATCTAAAGGTCAATTAGAATTGAGTCTAAGGGTTAGTACTTAGGTTTGGAAGCTGCCCTCAAGACCAAAGATTTTCAATTTGGAGACTAAGTCATATCGTCGAGCTCAGCACGACGAATCGTCGAACTCCAATCGACGATCGTCTAGCTCAACTTCGACGGATCGTCGAACTCCATTCGACGATCGTTGAGCTCAACTTCAACAAATCGTCGAACTCCATTCGACGATCTGCGAGCTCAGTTCGACGATCTTTGAACTCAGATCGACGATTTTTGTTGCTGTCTAAGTCCAAATCATTGAGCTCAGTTCGACGATAACAGAGCTCAGTTCGACGTTTTTCTGAAGACTTCAAGGAGTTTCAAGATTCAAATTCAGTACAGTTAAGGAGTTATTCAGCAATTAATTCAGAAGATTTTCTAGCCGTTTTCATTTATTCTGGACCAAGTTTCAAGGGATTTTCAAGGAATGTTTCTTGGACTTTCCCCCAGAAGACATTTGCAATTAAGGATGCAATTAATGTCAGGCCAACGACTATTCTTGATAGAGGATAATTTTTTATTCAGAACCAGGGAATAAAACTCAAGATTTTTGATCTATAAGATCATCAGTAAACATAGATCAGAACAGACAACACAGACAAGAAAAACAAGAACAAAACATTCTCTGTCTCAAAGAATTCATACAAGAACACACATCCAAGGAGATCAACCTTCTGAAACCTTCAGATCTCTTGTGATTCAAGTGTTCAAGGCCAACATCTTTAAAGACTCCAGACACCTAACATTTCAGCTGTTGCTGAAATCATCATTTGCTGGAGATCAACTTCTGAAGGCCTATCACCCTACAACAAAGCTTCATTTCCTGAACTTCTCAAGAACTCAGGGGGAGCTTTGACAACATCAAATCCACATAGTCTTCTCAGCTGCTTTGAGAAAGAGAAGACTTCCATAACTCTCTCATCCCCATCTTTGTAAAGGGTTTTTCAAACCCCCTTCAAAAGTTTATGCTTGGTTTTTGAGCACCTTGTCAAAAGCTCATTGGTGGCAAGACACCTGATCAAAAAATCTGATTTGGTTTTTGAGCACCTTATCAAAAGCTCATTGGTGCCCAGGACACCTGATCAACTCATCCTGTAGTGGATTCCTACCTAGGATGGTAGAAGAGTGGATGTACCCAAGTTTAGGGGAACCACTATAGCTCCTTGTGTCTTCTGGCTTGCTTGTCTTTATTTTTGTTTCTGGCTGTGATTGATCTGTGATTGTTCTGTGATTAATTTCCTGTGTAGGTTACTCTGTGATTAGATTTAATATTTGCTTCCCTGTTCACTCAGATTACAACAATTGTTGTAAAAAGTTTTTAAGCACCATATATTCTATTCACCCCCCCCCCCCTCTAGAGTATATCAGATCTAGCTGCACTTTCAATTGGTATCAGAGGCAGGTTGGTTAAACATACCACACCTTGGTGGTTGCACAGGCTAACACCTGAACCCAAAGATTCCTAGTTAGATCTGCTTGCTGTAGATTTTGTTATTAGATTTTGTTTTCACAAATCATGGCCCAAAACAAAGATTATGCTAGCACCACACCTCCAGTGTGCAATCTATCCAAGTTTGCACTTTGGAAAGCAAGGATTAGATTATACATGAATTCTATTGACAAGGATATTTTTAATTCTGTTTTGACAGTCTGTCCAAGACCTCCAAAGAACTCAAGTACAAATGCTGTTCCACCTCCATCAGGAACAGATGCTGATATCAAGAAGTGGAAGGTAGCTAATGCAAAGGCTATGAACATCTTAGCCCATACCATGTCTGATGACATCTTCCAAAAGGTGGCTGAATGTAATTCAGCAAAGGAAATCTGGGATAAACTCTCTGAAATAGTCTCAGGCTCAGCTGATGAGAGAAATGACAGGAGATCCCACCTCATATCTCAATATGAGAATTTCAAGAAGGGAGAAGCTGAATCAGTTGGAGATATGTACAATAGACTCAGTCTGATTGTCAGTGAACTCAGGACCTTGGATAAGTAGATATCACTAACTGAACTTAATGCCAAAATTCTAATGTGCTTCCCAAGCACTTGGGATTCAAGAATCTGGCCAATCAAGGATGCTAGAAGTTTGAATGAGATCACTACAGATGCTCTTCTGGGCAAGCTCAAATCTTATGAGCTGCTCATCAAGAACAGAGAAGAAGAGCAGAAGGCTGCCTCACCAGCCACAAGAAAAGAGAAAACAATAGCCTTCAAAGCAACTGAAGATCATCCTGAAGACAAAGTCACAGGCAATGATGAGTTGCTCAGTCTGTTGGCCAAAATATTTTACAAGATGGCCAGGAAGGACTTCAGAAGGAGATCATACAAGGAGCATGATAAGCCAAGGTATGATAAGTCAAATAATAAGGAAATTGTCTGCTTTGGTTGCAGGAAACCAGGGCACATTGTACCTGACTGTCCAGAAAACAAAAACAAGGACAGAAGGGACAAGAAAGAAAGAAGAAAGGAGAAAGACTTCAAGAAGAATGACAATGACAAATCCTCCTCAAGCAAAAACAAACACACAAGGAAGGAATTTGTTGCTGAATCCTGGAGTGAAACTGAAGAGGAATCAGAAGCCTCATCCAGCTCTAGTGAATGATGAAGATGATGCAGAAGAGAAGGAGTTCTGCATGATGACAATCAATGCCTCACAACATAATTCAGATGAAGAAGACTCAGAGTCAGATTCAGAGACTCAACTTGAAGAAGACCAGGTAATTAGTTCATTTGATTTCAATTCGGAGGACTTTAAATCTGAGTTTAAAGCATTATGTTTAGACTTGCTAAAATCTGAGAAGGAAATTATTTCTCTCAGAAATCATTTATCTGAACATAATACCTTAAAGTCAGAAAAACTCAAACTCTCTCAGGAGTTGGAGTGTTGTAGGGAGCAGATAGCTTCATTGAAAGGTGAGCTATCTGAGGCCAAGAAGCTTGAAGAATCCCTTAATGGGAGGAGTATCAAGCTGATGGACATCACAAGCACAGTGAACTCCAGATTTAATAGTACACTGGGCTTGGGTGCTTCATCCAGCCAACCTATAGTTCTAACAACCCCAATCAAGTTCATTTCTGATAAAGGAAAAGGAGTTGTAGAGGTAGCTAGGAAAAATTCTGATCTGCCTAAGAAAACTAAGTTCCAGCAGAAATCGTCGAACGGAGCTCGACGATCGCCGAACGCAGATCGACAATCTCAGGCAAAATCGTCGAACTCAGGTCGATGATCTCAAATTCCTGAACTCTGCCATAGTCGACCGTCGAACGGAGCTCGACGATCTGACCTAAGATCGTCGAACGCAGCTCCACGATCGTCGAACAGTGATCAGAGCTCTGAAAATTCCTTCAAGGGCAAATCAAAATCCAATCCTAGGGGTCCTACATCCCAAATCTTTAACCCTTATACTGAATGGATAATACCTCCAAAGAGATATCATCCTGAAGGTTATAAGAGTCAACCTGGGATGTCTTTCATTTCTGAGTTTAAAGGTAATCAACCTAGGCCCAAGGTAAACTGGGTCAAAAACAAATGAATTATTTTATGTGCAGGTGAAGACCTATCCAACATCAAACCAACAATGGTACTTGGATAGTGGGTGCTCTAAGCACATGACAGGAAATAAGGACAACCTCACATCCTTTAAAGCTAAGCTTGGACCCAAAGTTATCTTTGGTGATTCAAACTTTGGACAAACTAAAGGATATGATGCAGTCCAGATTGGATCAGTAACATTCAAGAAGGTAGCTTATGTGGAAGGACTGAAGCACAATTTAATAAGCATCAGTCAGCTATGTGATGAAGACTACCAGGTGACCTTCAGCAAAGCATTATGCAAGATTAAGTCAGAGGACAACACAACTGTGTTGACAGGTAAAAGGAAAGGTAACATCTATCTAGTAGATTTTCTTTCAACAGATGTAGATATTTTCCTGTTCAATTCTGTTTGTAGACCAAATGTTTTATGGCATAAGAGACTAGGACACTTAAACCTTAGAACTATTGCTAGGCTATCCAAGGACAACCTTGTTAGAGGACTACCTTCTGGCCCCAACAAGAAGAAAGGACTCTACAGGGCTTGTCAATTAGGCAAGCAAACTAAAAATAGTTTTAAGTCACTTAATAAGAGTGATTCACCTAGGATATTGTATCTGTTACACATGGATCTTTTTGGACCCATTACAGTACAAAGCCTAGGAGGGAAATTTTACACCTTAGTAGTTGTAGATGACTTCTCTAGATTCATATGGGTGTTCTTTCTGAGGAAGAAGTCTGATAACTTTAAGTGTTTGACAGAGTTTCTCAAATGTATACAGATTGAGTTCAATACTCACATTGCCCTGATCAGAAGTGATCATGGGACAGAGTTTGATTCTCTTCTTATGCAAGAGTTCTGTCAGAGTGAAGGGATCAGACACACTTTCTCAGCTCCTAGAACTCCTCAACAAAATGGGGTAGCTGAAAGGAAAAATAGAACCCTTATTGAATCTGCCACCACATTGTTGTCAGATGCTCACCTTCCTCTATCCTTTTAGCCAGAGGCAGTGAACACCTCCAACTATGTGCTGAATAGAAGTTTGATACATAAACTAAAGGGAAAGACTCCCTATGAATTACTCAAAGGGAAGAAACCTAAAGTTGATTATTTTAGAATTTTTGGCTGTATTTGTTATATCCATAATAATGACAAGAGATATTTAATAAAATTTCAAGCTAAAGCTGATGAAGGAGTGTTTCTGGGATACTCCATGATCAGTAAGGCTTATAGGGTTTATAATAAATCATCTCTAAAAATTGAAGAATCTGTTCATATATCATTTGATGAATCTTACATGTCTTTCAAGGAGAAGAACACTTCTACCATAGAACCTTTGCAGGAACATTCTCTTGTTGAAGACTTGAACAAGCTACAGGTTACTTAAAAAGAGGAAAGCAGTGAAGATGAAGAAAACATTCAACATATTGAAGAGCCAGTTGTTGTACCACAAGAGGAAACAATAACACAGGTTGGTGAACAATCAACACCCCCTGTTGATTTAGTAACAT
The DNA here is from genome assembly GCA_039583875.1 of Platanthera guangdongensis. Taxonomy (NCBI): domain Eukaryota; kingdom Viridiplantae; phylum Streptophyta; class Magnoliopsida; order Asparagales; family Orchidaceae; genus Platanthera; species Platanthera guangdongensis. Next base: position 96,972,637 of record CM077165.1, read on the forward strand.
CAAGAGACCATCCAATTTCCCAAATAATTGGAGACATCTCAGCTGGTGTGCAAACCAGAAATCAGGTCAACCAAAACCTGTTGCACACTTGCTTCCTATCTTAAATTGAACCTCAATCCATTCAAGATGCAGAGCAAGATCCACACTGGATCATTGCAATGCAAGAAGAGTTGCATCAATTTGAAAGGAACAAAGTTTGGAACTAGTGCCAAAGCCTAAGGATCACTCCATTGTTGGAACAAAGTGGGTGTTCAGAAACAAATTGGATGATCAAAGAGTAATAGTAAGGAACAAGGCAAGGCTAGTTTCTCAAGGACACTCACAAGAAGAAGGCATAGACTATGACCAGACTTTTGCACCAGTTGCAAGATTGGAAGCCATCAGAATCTTCTTAGCTTATGCAGCACACAAAGGCTTCAAGGTATATCAGATGGATGTAAAGAGTGCATTTCTCAATGGAGACATCAAAGAAGAAGTATATGTCAGACAACCTGCAGGTTTTATCTCTCCAACCCATCCTGATTATGTTTTTAGGTTGAACAAAGCATTATATGGTCTCAAGCAAGCTCCTAGAGCATGGTATGAGACCCTAACATGCTTCCTTCTGGAAAATGGATTTATAAGGGGTAGAGTAGACCAAACTCTTTTCATTCGAACCCATAAGTCTCATACCCTACTAGTATAGATTTATATAGATGATATTATTTTTGGTTCTACTGATTCTCATTTGTGCAGAAGGTTTTCCAACCTAATGCATTCTAAATTTGAAATGAGTAGCATGGGTGAGCTATCCTTCTTTCTAGGATTGCAAGTCAAACAACATGCTGAAGGTATCTTTATTTCTCAAACCAAGTATGCAAATAAATTGGTTAAGAAATTTGGTATGTCTGAAGCATCTTGCATGAAAACACCTATGCCTACTAATGCTGTATTGGATGCTGATGAACATGGGAAACCTGTTGATCAGACAACATATAGAGCAATGATTGGCTCTTTACTGTACCTTACAGCTAGTAGACCAGATATAATGTTTGCTACATGTATATGTGCTAGGTTCCAAGTAAGCCTTAGAAAGTCACACCTAACACTAGTAAAAAGGATTCTCAGGTATGATAAAAGTTGTCCAAATCTAGGTCTCTGGTATCCAAAAGATTCAGCATTTGATTTAATTGGATTTTCTGATGCTGATTATGCTGGATGCAGAATTGACAGGAAAAGCACCAGTGGAACTTGTCAGTTCCTTGGTGACAGACTTGTCTCTTGGTTTTGCAAGAAACAAACTTCTGTGTCAACTTCAACTGCTGAAGCTGAATATATGGCTGCAGGCAGTTGTTGTTCCCAAATATTGTGGATTCAAAACCAACTCCTAAACTATGGCTACAACTTAGAGAAGTCTAAAATCTTTTGTGATAACACCAGTGCTATTTCTATAGCTCAAAATCCAGTCCTCCATAGTAGGACAAAACACGTAGAAATTAGGCATCACTTCTTAAGGGATAATGTTGAGAAGAATAAAATTGAACTTCAATATATCCCAACTGATTTGCAAAGGGGAGATATTTTCACCAAACCCTTGGATGAAAAGAAACACACCTTCTTCCTAAATCATTTAGGAATGTTAGATGGAGGATGTCTAAAATAATATCCAAGATTTTAAAAGTTTAAAAATTGACCAAGACTAGGCAAACATCTTGATTTTTCTTAGTGTCTATAGTGTTTTTCTGGTCTCTGAACTGCGCTCGACAATTTTCCCCCAGATCGTCGAACGGAGATCGACGATTTCCGAAATCATCGACCTGAGTTCAGCGCTTCTCAGATAGTCTGAACTATCTCTTCCAGTCAACAATCGTCAAACGACACTCGATGATTTTGTTCTCTGAACGATCGTCGAACAGAGCTCGACGCTCTCCAATATCGTCGAACGGAGATCAACGATGTTGAAGACCCTTCAGATTCCTTTAGAAGCCCCGATCGTTGAACTGATTCAACGATCTTTACTTTTCTGCGTCGAACCCTAATATAAAATTCATTTTTCGCCGTCGTTCTCCTTTTGCGCTTTCGATTTCTCTGCAAAAATTCTCTTTCCCTCCAAGTATCTCTACACTTGGTCGTTTTGTTTGTTGATTTTTGCTGGTAACCATGGCCGTCTCTATTGCTGTTCTCGCCGCAATGAAATTAGATGCAGGCTTTGATATTGACATGGAATCTTTCAGCACAACTGATCAAGTTTTCCAGGATATTTTGGAACTCTTCAAAGAGCAGAAACTTGCTACCATCATGACCACCAGGATCAAACTTGCTGCTGATGAGATTAAGGAGTGGGTTTACACTGCCCACAACCAGGATCAAAACACAATAGTTGGTTCAATTTCTGGAACCAAGGTACCCTTGACTCCAGCTATTCTGACAGAAGTTTTTGAGTTAAGTTATGGTAGAGATTCTGTTGATCTATCTGGAGAGGAATTTGCTGATTTGCTTGCAAGAATGGGTCACTCTGAAGCTAACCCTAGCAAGTTGCTGAAGAAGAACCTCGCTGTGGAGTACAGGTTCTTGGCTGATGTAGTTGGGAAAGTTTTGCTGGCCAAGCATTCAGCACATGATACAATTTATAAGTATCAACTATGTTTGATGGGAGACATAGTGGACAAGAAGCAATTGAACTGGGGAGAGGTCTTCTTTGACCTGATTAAAAAGAAAATTAATAAGAATTTTGTGAATTTTGGGAGGATCCTTGGGCTCTTTCTGCAGAACAGATGCCCTACTCTGCTTGTATCATCTGGGATACACATTAATGCTTCAAAGAGATTGTCCTGTGCCCTATTTGGTAAATGGGACAGGCAGATCATCAAGCCCAGCAGGCCCTCTTCAAGCACACCTTCAGGCACCAGGACTATCACAGTCACTTCCCCTCAAGTCTCGGCCCCTGCAGATGGCTTGCCTGCTGCTGCCTCTCCTCCTCCTCCTATTCCATTTCCTCCAGTTCCATCTACCATTCAAACTCCATCCAATATCATCATCTCCAGCCCTTCTCCAACATCAATACAATCTCCAATTCCAACTGTCACAGAAGAACCATTCCATCCATTATATTCCTACCCTCAACCAGACATTGAAACATAATCCACCATTCCATCCTTCAATCTTCTTGATGATTCCTTCATGGATGATTCACCCTCATATCCTCCTGAGCTACCCTCCTCATCAACATCTTACCAACAACTTCTACAAGAAATTATTGCTCAACCCACCTTCACACCCTCTATCTCAATCCCACTGTCTTCCATCTCCACAATACCCTCACCTCGACCATCACTTCCCCCATACACCAGCTCTCCTCTATCATCACCAGTTGCACCATCCCTCTCTACCTCTGCTCCAGTCACTACTGAGCAAGTAGATCTTCCAGCCCTAGCTGACAAGATATATGAATTGCTAGCCCCCAGGCTATCTCTTCTATTGGAGACCTCCTTAGCTCCATTACTTCAGTCAGTGGCAGCTCTTTCTGCCAGGCTATCCTCCTTATTTCCTCAGGCAACCTCTTCAACAGCGTTCCTTGATCCAGCCTTATCTGAATCTAGGCAGGGGAGATGCCCTATGAAGTTAGCTTGCCTGCTGTTTCTTCAGTTGTTGCTGCTGCTGCTGCTGTTGTTCCTCAAGCTCTAGTTCCACCTCCAGTTGTAATCTTTTCAGTAGACCTCAGGTCCCTGCTATCAGTGTTTGATTCAATGTATTTCAGTTGTCTTCCAGAAAAAGCTTGTCTTCCAGAGAGAGTTGTTGTCCAACCCTCAGAGGATTTGTCCAAGGCCATTGTGCCCTTCTCATGTTGTGACACCAGCATTATAAATTCTTTTGTCAGTTCAGTATATGCTGCTGCTACGCCTGTTGAGAATATGGTTGCTATTCCTGTTGCTGTTGCTGTCAGTAATGATGCTATTGTTGTTCCAGTTTCTGATGATATGCAGATGACAGAGGCACATGATTTTGAGCCTTCTGTTTTTGCTGATGATATTGATGCTACTGAACCCTTTATATCTGAAACTGATGTTGCTGATATTGTTGTGTCTGAAAATGTTTTATCTGAAACTATTGCTGCCCCAACTTCTGCTGATATTATTGCTGCTATACCTTCTAAGAGTGCTGCTCCAGAAATTTCTGTGTCTATTGCTACTGATACTGCTTCAACTTCAATTGCTACAAGTACTGTATCTGCTGCTCCAACCACTACTGCTTCATCTACTTCAACTCAACTATAGAAAGAATTGATGAAAAAGATTGATGCTCTATATGATGAACAAAGTTCTAAAAGTGATGAATTCAAGACTGATTCTGATGAATCCTCTGCCACTATTGCCAGGAAGAGAAAGGCAAGGAGCAAAGCCATGAAAAGAGTACCTCCAGCCAAAGTCAAGGACAATAATGACATACCATATTACATTCTTCATGACTGCCTCATAACTGAGCATTGGATGCAATACTCCACGAACCAACTTAAAGCCATGAAGAAGAAGAGGAAGTATGAAAAAGGATCTTCTCAGTTTCATCATTCTCATCCTCCTCCACCACCTCCTCCTGATGCAGGTGCAGGTGGAAGCTCAGCTGATCAACCTCATGCTAAAAGCCAAACCCCCTATCAGCCTCATGCAAGATCTTATCATAGGGGAAGCCAGTCCAGAGGTTCTCAGTCAAGAAGAGGAAGTTACAGAGGAAACCAAAGGGAATTCCAAGTTTATTCAAAAGGTTATTCAAGGCAACATCCTTACTCTAGGGAAGGACAAACCTCATCTGACACAACATCAGGTCCTTTTCCCTATAAGTTAAAATAAGTAGTCTCATCCAGAGCCCCTCCAGACAATCCATCCAATAGATATGAGCCATCAGTGCCCTTTGAGGATCCTGAAAATAATCCAACTGCTTGGACTGCCAGGATGAAAGAGCTTGCTGCACAGGATCAAATTAAGAAAGCTAAAGAGCAAGGCAGAGATTCTTCAAACATTACTACATTGTCTGAACAAAGAAAGAAAGAATTGGAAAGATATGGCTCAAGAAAATTCTTTGACTCTGATAGATATATGGAGCTGCATCCTGAAGCTATATTACCAATGCCCAAACAGCAAACTTCTTTAGGTGCAGCAGATGACAGAAGGTCAAAGAAATAAGCTGTCACAACCTGCATTTACCTAACGAGTACATCGTATCAGAGCAAGAGGAACTACGGGTTACGATGCCACGTCGTGCAGGGGATAACTGCACACGCTCAGGCAACTCTTGACGCTTACTTTAGGAGTTGAAATTCAACAGTGAAATGTAAGAAAACCTTTGGATTTAATGGCCGTATCCCTCGGCCTTAGGTATCAAAACTGTATTTGTACGCGGCGGAAATACTTTGTTTATTTATGATGAGCTCCTATATGCAGTCTATAGTGATACTACTATAAGAAATCCTCTTTGTTTACGTCATTTGGAAAATACGTCTTAGTTGATCAAAACATGTATGCATGATATATAATAGTAGGTTTTGTTAACTTCAAAATATCTAATGCAACCTACCATAAATCCGTCCCAAAAGCAAGTAGATATCATTCCATCCAAGTGAGTCACATTAGCAGTCTAGTTCATATTTCACACAAAAGAAAACCCACCAAATGGGCGCCAACAAGCTGACACGAACCCATTGGGGGTGAAAGTGTGTCTGTACAGCAAAATAAAAACGACCTTGCTAAAGAAGCTCGGCAAGCTCCACAGAAACTCCAACAACTCTAGCCGCTTAACCGACTACAACCTGCACTTGAGGCATTCAAGAAAGAATACCTCAGCAACCATCAAAGCTATATAAAAGAAAGCAGGAATGTCATAAACTATAACGAAGGGGCTTACCGACCCCACAGAATTGTTTTATCGAAGTAACATGAGTGAACAAAAACAAGTGGAAAACGCACCAAAACACATGCCAAACGCACCAAGTGCGTACAAGTTCATCAAGTCCTGCTCAACCCGCAGGAGCAAAAGGCAAAACACATGCCCATTCTATCATTCGTAGGACAAGAAACTACTACACAAGTGAAGCATAAGCAGCGGTTAAGTTCAATTCCGCAAGGGTCTTTCGGTGGCGGCCCTAAAGTGGAACGCACCAAACAAAACCAGCCCAAATCGGGGCCAAAGTGGTCTCTCTAACCACAAAAACAAAACCCGGTGGCCACAGGCTGAAACCACACCACCCCTTGCAGAATTCTCACACAAACGCTCCTGCCATGGTTCACAAATTCGCCTCGCAAAACGCCCCATAACCCGAGGTAACACGTTACCTTTCATCGTCCTCAAACATGACTACCGATTGCCAACGTAGAGTTTGATGAATTTCATCATATGAAAAGGATCACACGCTTTTTATCAAAGAAGACACATGATAGAGTTTGCTTAACCGAAGTACATAACTCACATGTTTGGAACAAGAATCATATGCTTTGATCAAGGAAAAGTCACATAATTTCGAAAGGCTACATGAACATGAGCCACATGAATCATATGAACAAAAGAGACTACGTGAATCGTCCTAAACAAAACTAAGCATGGAACATCATATTCATTCAGCATAGGGAAATTCAAGAGCATAATAAGGCTAGTGAAGAAGAATCCAACACAAGAAAATCAAGCTAGGAAAAGTGAAAGAGAAACACTAACTATGTTGGCATAATCAAAAATCAAGAAAGAAGATTGGCAAGGGTGAAGAACACCGCTTGCCTGAACCGAGACGATGCCGCGACGGCTGCTCCTCTCTTTCCTTGCCTTGCTTGCTCCCTTGCTCTCTTGCTTTCTCTTTGAGGATGAAGAAGAAGATGAAGAGAAGGTGAAATGAGAAAGACAATTCTCTGTTTCGGCCTTATTTCCTCCAGAACAGAGCTGGACCGTTAGATGCAGAATCAAGGAAATGAACGGCACAAAAAATCTGGAATAACTCGATTTTCGGGCCGGTCACGCCCTGTGTCACGCCCGTGACACAGGGCGTGTACCATAAGCGGCGCAGAAAGTCGGCAACATCCAAGTTTATCCACACGATACACGGCCGGGTACACGCCCGTGACGGGTCGGTCACGCCCGTGACCTAGGGCGTGTAGCCCGTGTCTCGACACCTCGTCGACACAAAGTGTCGACACTCGACACAGCTTGACACGCCCTGTGACACGCCCGTGTCACAGGCCGTGTCCCCTCTCTCGACACTCGACACTCGACACTCGACACTCGACACTCGACACTCGACAAGCTGAACACGCCCTGTGACACGCCCGTGTCACAGGCCCGTGACACTCGATAAAGCGGGACACGACCCGTGATACGCCCGTGTCACGGGGCTTGTACCCCATTCGTCGAGCTCAACTCGACGCAAGAAAAATTCGTCGAGTCAAGGAGGTCACGCCCAGGTCACGGCCTGGGTCACGCCCGTGTCAGGGGGCATGTCTCGCACAAAAACGACCATTTTTCCCTGTTTTGAAAAATGTTCCTGTGTCGTCCTAGACCATTTTTGCCATAAGAACGCTTTACCCTTTTTTTTTTGTTTCATGTACCAACAACTCACTTTCAGCAACATTTCCCGGGCGCGAAAAAGTGCAAACATTCCCTAAGAGGCCTCACCGAGTCCCCAATTTGGACTCCAGTTTGCTGGGGAATCGTGCAACTCGGCAACCAAAACAGCCACTCGCAAGCCCGCGGGAAAAACCAAGCTCGAACAACGTTCAAAGCCAACGTAACGCCCATCATGCGTACGCAATCAAAAATCCGGGGCGTTACAATCACTCCACCTAACAAAAAGTTTCGCCTCGAAACGTTTCACGAAATCAAATACAGAAGCAAACCAAAACATGAATGCAACAAAACACCAAGTCACATACCAGCTTATCTATGGGAACAAATGAGGATGAGCCGCCCTCATTGTTGACTCGAGTTCCCACGTCGCGCTTTCCACATCCTCACCATAGGAATCTTCTTTTTCCGCAACACGCGATCTTGGGAGTCCAATATCCGGATGGGCATCTCCTCATACGAAAGGTTGGGCGCTAATTGTGGCACAACATCCAACACTTGCTTGTCATTCCGCACACACTTGCGAAGTTGGCTAACATGAAACACATTGTGAACACCAGGAAAGTTTACGGGTAATTCTATTTTGTAGGCGGATGCTCCAACTCGCGCAATAATCGTGAAGGGACCCACAAATCTTGGGTCTAATTTGCGCTCTTTCCCAAACTTTTAACCCCAACCATTGGGGAGACTTTCAAGAAAACGAAATCCCCCACCGCAAATTCTAATTCCGACCGTCGTCGATTGGCATACTTTTCATATCGCTCTTGGGAGATTCGGAGCTTCTCCCGAATAAGTTGTACAGCAACTTCCATGTCCTCGAGCGCCTCTGGGCCCAACAAAAGCCGCTCGCCAACCTCCGTCCAAAAGAGGGGAGTCCGACATCGACGCCCATACAAAGCTTCGAACGGAGCCATTTGCAAGCTTTCTTGATAGCTATTATTATATGCGAATTCCATAAGCCGCAAACGTTCATCCCATGCTCCGCCATACTCAAGAATATAGCATCGAATCATATCTTCCACAATTTGGTTTACTCGTTCTGTTTGGCCATTCGTCTGAGGATGATAAGCAGTAGAATACCGCAAATCTGTGCCCAAACCCTCTTGTAGACTCTTCCAGAAACGAGAAGTAAATCGGGAATCCCTGTCTGAAATAATATTGACTGGCACACCATGCAGTCGGATGATTTCGTTCAAATAGAGCTCCGCTATTGTCTTCATCGGGTAGTTGACCTTAAATGGTATGAAATGAGCACACTTGGTCAATCTATCCACGACTACCCACACGGAGTCATGTCCACGTGGAGATCTTGGTAAACCTGTAATAAAATCCATTGAGATGCTTTCCCACTTCCATGTTGGAATCTCCAATGGTGTCAACTTGCCACCAGGCCTCCCATGATAAGCTTTCACCCGCTTGCAGGTATGACATTCAGCTACAAATTGCGCTATATCTCTTTTCATTCCATACCACCAGACAATTTGTTTCAGATCACGGTACATTTTTGTTGAGCCTGGATGGTAGGCCATACTTGCGCCATGTGCTTCCTTACACACCATCTCGCGAATATCCTCAACCGCGGGAATACAAAATCGACCACGAGACTGTAACGTGCTTGCACCGTCAATCGCAAAATCTGGTAATTCATCCTTTTCAGTCCGAAGAAATAAATGTAAAAGATCAGGATCATCCTTTTGATATTGTCTTGCAAGCACCAGCCATGAAGGTTCTTCTACTGCCGAATGACTTTGCGGGTCATAGTTGCCCACAGAAATATCCATCAATAGAAATTCCTCCACAAGACGGTCGACTGAAAGATGAAATAATTTCCCCGTCTTCCGACTCAAAGCATCGGCCACAACATTCGCTTTCCCCGGGTGATACTGAATGTCCACGTCATAATCAGCTACATACTCAAGCCATCGCCGTTGGCGCAAATTAAGTTCTTTCTGCGTGAAAACATACTTCAAGCTTTTATGATCTGTAAAGCTTTTACACTGTGCACCATACAGTAAGTGTCTCCACAACTTCAATGCACATATCACCGCTGCGAACTCCAAATCATGCGTTGGGTAGTTCTTTTCATGACTTTTCAACTGCCGAGACCCATACGCAATTACCTTCTTGTCTTGCATTAACACACATCCAAGTCCAATGTGCGACGCATCCACAAACACTTCATAATCTTTTCCTTCTGTCGGCAAGATCAACACAGGAGCGGTACATAGCTTGTTCTTGAGTTCTAGGAATGAGGCCTCACACTTGTCATTCCACTCAAATGCCACATTATTCTGGGTTAAGCGAGTCAATGGTGCGGCCAACGTCGCAACCGTTCGACATATCTGCGATAATAGCCGGCCAATCCCAAGAAGCTTCGAATCTCCTTGGGTGTCTCCGGTCTTCTCCACTCCATAACTGCAGCAATCTTTTCGGGATCCACTGAAATTCCTTGTTGATTAATGACATGACCCAGAAAAGCAACTTGAGACAACCAAAACTCGCATTTGCTTAGCTTGGCGAATAATCGTTGGTCTCGCAAAGTGGCCAATACCAAACGCAGATGCTGTTCATGCTCTTCAGCACTGCGGGAGTAGACAAGAACGTCATCAATAAAAACCACTACAAACTTATCCAAGTAGTCCTTGAACACCCTGTTCATCATATCCATGAAAGCTGATGCTGCGTTGGTCAAACCAAACGACATCACCAGAAATTCAAAATGGCCATGCCTTGATCGAAATGCAGTCCGCGGAATATCAGACTCCCAGACCTTGAGCTGATGATAGCCCGAGCGGAGATCAATCTTCGAAAATACGGAACTGCCACGCAGTTGATCAAACAAATCCTCGATTCTTGGCAGTGGGTATTTGTTTGTAATCGTCACCTTGTTCAATTCCCGGTAATCGATGCAAAGCCGCATCGACCCATCTTTCTTCTTTACAAATAACACTGGTGCACCCCAAGGTGATGAACTCGGCCTGATAAACCCCTTTGCCAACAAGTCATCCAGCTGTGTACGCAACTCTGCTAGCTCACGCGGGTCCATCCTGTACGGCGCTTTCGCAATCGGTCGCATACCCGGCTCCAAATCGATCACAAACTCGACATCACGATCAGGGGGTAGACCAGGAAGGTCAGTAGGAAAAACATCTGGAAATTCACGCACAACAGGAATCTCCTCCAAACGTGGCAAAACAACACTAGTCCCCACAGCGGAGACAAAACAAGCAAAACAGTCGGAAACAAACATCGTCCGAACACATACCGCCGAAATCCCTGGAGACTCCTGGCAAGAATCACCATACACACTTCCTGGCTGACCATCGTCTTTGATAAAATCCAAGCGCTTTCCTCTGCACTGGATGACGGCGTCATAGCGGGATAACCAGTCCATGCCCAGAATGACGTCAAAATCCTCCAAATCGATCGCTTTGAAATTAGCCTTTGCTAAGAAATCGCCCAACAAAATGGGACAATCAAGAAGACCCCAGTCTGCCACCACCGAAGCACCGGAAGGAAATTTCACCAAAAACGAATTCCCCACTCGATCTGGTGTCAAATGATACCGATCCAGAAAGGTTCGCGCCACAAAAGAATGGGTCGTGCCAGAATCAAATAGAACACGCGCCCAACTGTTCTTTACCTTAAAGTTTCCTATAAGGGTACATATGTAGCTAAAAGCTACGCATAAGAGGCAGAAACAAAACATGAACCAGAGGAATGAATCGAACCTGAGATAACCTGCGGTGACGTCTGAATTTCCTCTGAAGAGACCACATTCAACTTCCCTTTGCCTTTGTCTAAACGTGGAGGCAGAGGCAAAGCCTGGAGTGGTGCGGGTTGCAAAACAGGTTGGATCTGCGGTCACCTTGCACGAAGATGTCCTGGTCTGCCACACTGGAAGCACACCTTGTCTTTGGCCCAGCAGCGGCCCACATCATGACCTCTTCTCCCACAAAATGTACACTCCAAGTCTCTGGTTGGCGCACCCTGAATAGCGTGCACCTGCTCCTTCTTTTGCATCCCCAACCGCTTGAAACATTTCTCAAACGGGTGACCGGCTCGGCCACAGAAGCTACATAGTTCCTTCTTCTTCTTGACGTCTGACTCGGGGGCCCTTTTCTCTCCCACCAGCTGTCTCTTGCCCTGCCTCATCTTCTGTCCTCTTTGTTTGGCATTTTCTATAGCTTCTACCTTCAACGCAGCCTCAACCGCAGTGGTGTAACTTGTCGCTCCATAAGCACTTGCGAATTGCTGCACGTCGCTACGGAGTCCGCCAAGAAATCTCTTTACTCGATCAGCTTCCGTCGTCACCAAGCTCGGAGCGAACCGACTTAACTTGCTAAACTCAATTTCATACTCACTCACTGTGCGTTGCCTCTGCTTCAAGTACAAGAAGTCATTCATCAGGCGGTCCCTTTCCACTGCCGGTAGAAACTTGCGCCGTAACATTTCTTTGAATGCTTCCCACGAACAGCCCGCCCCTAGGCCTTCCTTTTCTCGCAACCACCAACCTTTCGCCAACCCTTTGAGTTGATAGGCGGCAAGCATCACCTTCTGGTCCTCGGTAACGCCAGAATACACAAACATCTCTTCCAATGTGATTACCCAATCATCCAAGATCACAAAGTCCGCTTTTCCATCATAAGTCGGTGGTCCAAGTCGCTGAAACTGCGAGATGAAAGTCATCGCAGGAGGAACCACAACTGGGGGTATCACTATCACTGAAGGAGTAGAAATCATGGGGCCTCTAACCGTCTCTTGCCCTCTTGGTGCCAGCCCCGACATCGCTGATGACATAGCTTGGAGCTGGGACTGCACTTCCTGCACCTGCCTCGTCAAAGCCTCATTACTTTGGCGAAGACTATCCATCAGGGCATTATTCTGTGCGCCCGAAGACTCGCCCTCGGATTGGGGAGTTTGCCTTGTCACTGGACGCTTCGACATCCTATTAACATGTTCACTCTTGTCAAGCTCAAACCCAACAAAACACACAACGGCTAAGTACAGACCATACATATAGAAAGATGAACATCAACTGCTAACTTGCTTTGGGAGTTTGAGAATGCTGGTATGCCTAACCTAAAGATGACTCACCATCATCCCACTAACTTGTGCCTAACCATGAATGCATGACTTTCTTTGACCCAAAACTATGTGTGTACATGTGTCATCATGTACGTCTTAGCTTGGCACGTTGTGCTTATGTAATGTTATGTTATGCGTGCTGTGCTATGCATTCTAGAAAAGGCCTTAATGCATGCCATGAGCGGTCGTACGCATCACAATGCTATGCATCCCATACTACATAGCATTGCATGCAACGAATAAAAGAAAACGTGCTAGTCGCATCCATGTGGTGAGGTTATGCATCCCATACTACATAACCCTCACATGTTGCCCCTATGGTGGATCCGTATACAACCACATATTATGCATCCCATACTACATAATATGCCCCGTATACTTCTGTTCATGTCATGAGTGTAGTGTACGTGCTTCGTCCAAGACAAACTGGTGGCACCTCAGTGTGTGTATGAGATGATGCTTATAAGCACAAAAAAAAGGGAAAGTTTGCCCGACCAAATGTCAAGCAAACCTCCCTCTGATACCAACTGTCACAACCTGCATTTCCTCAACGAGTACATCGTATCAGAGCAAGAGAAACTACGGGTTACGATGCCACGTCGTGCAGGGGATAACTGCACATGCTCAGACAACTCTTGACGCTTACTTTAGGAGTTGAAATTCAACAGTGAAATGTAAGAAAACCTTTGGATTTAATGGTCGTATCCCTCGGCCTTAGGTATCAAAACTGTATTTGTACGCGGCAGAAATACTTTGTTTATTTATGATGAGCTCCTATATGCAGTCTATAGTGATACTACTATAAGAAATCCTCTTTGTTTACGTCATTTGGAAAATACGTCTTAGTTGATCAAAACATGTATGCATGATATATAATAGTAGGTTTTGTTAACTTCAAAATATCTAATGCAACCTACCATAAATCCGTCCCAAAAGCAAGTAGATATCATTCCATCCAAGTGAGTCACATTAGCAGTCTAGTTCATATTTCACACAAAAGAAAACCCACCAAATGGGCACCAACAAGCTGACACGAACCCATTGGGGGTGAAAGTGTGTCTGTACAGCAAAATAAAAACGACCTTGCTAAAGAAGCTCGGCAAGCTCCACAGAAACTCCACCAACAACTCTAGCCGCTTAACCGGCTACAACCTGCACCTGAGGCATTCAAGAAAGAATACCTCAGCAACCATCAAAGTTATACAAAAGAAAGCAGGAATGTCATAAACTATAACGAAGGGGCTTACCGACCCCACAGAATTGTTTTATCGAAGTAACATGAGTGAACAAAAACAAGTGGAAAACGCACCAAAACACATGCCAAATGCACCAAGTGCGTACAAGTTCATCAAGTCCTGCTCAACCCACAGGAGCAAAAGGCAAAACACATGCCCATTCCATCATTCGTAGGACAAGAAACTACTACATAAGTGAAGCATAAGCAGCGGTTAAGTTCAATTCCGCAAGAGTCTTTCGGTGGCGGCCCTAAAGTGGAACGCACCAAACAAAACCAGCCCAAATCGGGGCCAAAGTGGTCTCTCTAACCACAAAAACAAAACCCGGTGGCCACAGGCTGAAACCACACCACCCCTTGCAGAATTCTCACACAAACGCTCCTGCCATGGTTCACAAATTCGCCTTGCAAAACGCCCCATAACCCGAGGTAACACGTTACCTTTCATCGTCCTCAAACATGACTACCGATTGCCAACGTAGAGTTTGATGAATTTCATCATATGAAAAGGATCACACGCTTTTTATCAAAGAAGACACATGATAGAGTTTGCTTAACCGAAGTACATAACTCACATGTTTGGAACAAGAATCATATGCTTTGATCAAGGAAAAGTCACATAATTTCGAAAGGCTACATGAACATGAGCCACATGAATCATATGAACAAAAGAGACTACGTGAATCGTCCTAAACAAAACTAAGCATGGACCATCATATTCATTCAGCATAGGGAAATTCAAGAGCATAATAAGGCTAGTGAAGAAGAATCCAACACAAGAAAATCAAGCTAGGAAAAGTGAAAGAGAAACACTAGCTATGTTGGCATAATCAAAAATCAAGAAAGAAGATTGGCAAGGGTGAAGAACACCGCTTGCCTGAACCGAGACGATGCCGCGACGGCTGCTCCTCTCTTTCCTAGCCTTGCTTGCTCCCTTGCTCTCTTGCTTTCTCTTTGAGGATGAAGAAGAAGATGAAGAGAAGGTGAAATGAGAAAGACAATTCTCTGTTTCGGCCTTATTTCCTCCAGAACAGATCTGGACCGTTAGATGCAGAATCAAGGAAATGAACGGCACAAAAAATCTGGAAAAACTCGATTTTTGGGCCGGTCACGCCCTGTGTCACGCCCGTGACACAGGGCGTGTACCATAAGCGGCGCAGAAAGTCGGCAACATCCAAGTTTATCCACACGGTACACGGCCGGGTACACGCCCGTGACGGGTCGGTCACGCCCGTGACCTAGGGCGTGTAGCCCGTGTCTCGACACCTCGTCGACACAAAGTGTCGACACTCGACACAGCTTGACACGCCCGTGTCACAGGTCGTGTCCCCTCTCTCGACACCCGATACTCGACACTCGACACTCGACACTCGACAAGCTGAACACGCCCTGTGACACGCCCGTGTCACAGGCCCGTGACACTCGATAAAGCGGGACACGACCCGTGACACGCCCGTGTCACGGGGCGTGTACCCCATTCGTCGAGCTCAACTCGACGCAAGAAAAATTCGTCGAGTCAAGGAGGTCACGCCCAGGTCACGGCCTGGGTCACGCCCGTGTCAGGGGGAGTGTCTCGCACAAAAACGATCATTTTTCCCTGTTTTGAAAAATGTTCCTGTGTCGTCTTAGACCATTTTTGCCTTAAGAACTTTTTACCCTTTTTTTTGTTTCCTGTACCAACAACTCACTTTCAGCAACATTTCCCGGGCGCGAAAAAGTGCAAACATTCCCTAAGAGGCCTCACCGAGTCCCCAATTTGGACTCCAGTTTGCTGGGGAATCGTGCAACTCGGCACCAAAACAGCCACTCGCAAGCCCGCGGGAAAAACCAAGCTCGAACAACGTTCAAAGCCAACGTAACGCCCATCATGCGTACGCAATCAAAAATCCGGGGCGTTACATAAGCTCTCAATCCCAACAGCGAAATCAAACTTATAAAGAGCAAGGAGAAAGAATAACAATGTAAGGTGACAATCATTCTGAATTCTGAACTCTGTCTGAGATAATATATATCTGTGGTTCTGCAATGTCCTGCTTATTGCATTTCTGTATTGTTGCTTTGTATGTTGTTATTTAATTTTTCCAAGTTCTGTAAATAGTAATCCTAACCCAAATAGGGAGAGATTGTTGGAACACCCTATTACTAATTTTGGTCAGGATCACTATGTCTCTAGGAAACCTGTTTTTGACCTCCTGTATAGATCTAAAGGTCAATTAGAATTAAGTCTAAGGGTTAGTACTTAGGTTTGGAAGCTGCCCTCAAGACCAAGGATTTTCAATTTGGAGACTAAGTCATATCGTCGAGCTCAGCACGACGAATCGTCGAACTCCAATCGACGATCGTCTAGCACAACTTCGACGGATCGTCGAACTCCATTCGACGATCACTGAGCTCAACTTCAACAAATCATCGAACTCCATTCGATGTTCTGCGAGCTCAGTTCGACGATCTTTGAGCTCAGATCGACGATTTTTGTTGCTGTCTAAGTCCAAATCGCTGAGCTCAGTTCGACGATAACAGAGCTCAGTTCGACGTTTTTCTGAAGACTTCAAGGATTTTCAAGATTCAAATTCAGGACAGTTAAGGAGTTATTCAGCAATTAATTCAGAAGATTTTCTAGCCGTTTTCATTTATTCTGGACCAAGTTTTAAGGGATTTTCAAGGAATGTTTCTTGGACTTTCCCCCAGAAGACATTTGCAATTAAGGATGCAATTAATGTCAGGCCAACGACTATTCTTGACAGAGGATGATTTTCTATTCAGAACCAGGGAATAAAAATCAAGATTTTTGATCTCTGAGATCATCAGTAAACATAGATCAGAACAGACAACACAGATAAGAAGAACAAGAACAAAACATTCTCTGTCTCAAAGAATTCATACAAGAACACACATCCAAGGAGATCAACCTTCTGAAACCTTCAGATCTCTTGTGATCCAAGTGTTCAAGGCCAACATCTTTAAAGACTCCAGACACCTAACATTTCAGCTGTTGCTGAAATCATCATTTGCTGGAGATCAACTTCTGAAGGCCTATCACCCTACAGCAAAGCTTCATTTCCTGAACTTCTCAAGAACTCAGGGGGAGCTTTGACAACATCAAATCCACATAGTCTTCTCAGCTGCTTTGAGAAAGAGAAGACTTCCATAACTCTCTCATCCCCATCTCTGTAAAGGGTTTTTCAAACTCCCTTCAAAAGTTTGTGCTTGATTTTTGAGCACCTTGTCAAAAGCTCATTGGTGGCAAGACACCTGATCAAAAAATCTGATTTGGTTTTTGAGCACCTTATCAAAAGCTCATTGGTGCCCAGGACACCTGATCAACTCATCCTGCAGTGGATTCCTACCTAGGGTGGTAGAAGAGTGGATGTACCCAAGTTTAGGGGAACCACTATAGCTCCTTGTGTCTTCTGGCTTGCTTGTCTTTATTTTTTTTCTGGCTGTGATTGATCTGTGATTGTTCTATGATTAATTTCCTGTGTAGGTTACTCTGTGATTAGATTTAATATTTACTTCCCTATTCACTCAGATTACAGCAATTGTTGTAAAAAGTTTTTAAGCACCATATACTCTATTCACCCCCCCCCCTCTAGAGTATATCAGATCTAGCTGCACTTTCACTGTAGTCTTGTTTGTTTTATCAAATTGTTCCCTGTTAATCTCGTTTTGGGTAGCAATTAGCCTATTAGCCCTAGAACTAGTAGCAGTGGGTTTCCATGCTTACTTTGCGAGTAATAGGATCGAATTAGGCTAAGAGGATTGGTCGGAAATGGAGGTGGTTGTACAGGATTGCGGTGTACGCAACGCAGCCAATTCTGCAAAGATCGTCGACCTGAGTTCGACGAGGATCGTCGAACTGAGATCGACGATCTCTGGTTGCTTGAGATCGACGAAGATCGTCGACCTGGGTTTGACGATGGTCGTTGAACTGAGATCGACGATCTCTGTTTGCCGGAGTTCGGCGAGGATCGTCGAGCTGAGTTCGACAAGGATCATCGAACTGAGTTCGACGATTTTCTGTGGCCTGCGTTTAACGCAAAAATCGTCGAACGGAATTCGACAATTTCCTTTGGCCTGCGTTTATCGGAAAATCATCGAACGGCGTTCGATGATTTTTCCCATGACCTTTGTTCGACGTGGCATCACGACGCGTGTTTTCTCATTCTCTGATACCAACTGTCACAACCCGTATTTTCTCCGAATTTAGAAAGTATCAGAGTACGAGAAAACACGCGTCGTGATGCCATGTCGAATAGGGGATAACTGTCGACGCTCAGGCGAACACCACTAACTAGACTATGAAAACTCATAAGTTTAATGATTAGAAAAATCAGTTATATTTTAGAGGTCGTATCCCTCGGCTCGGTGGGTCATCTAGTCCACGGTTTAAAAACTATACTTATACGCGGCGGAAAATACTTTACTTATATTTGACATCCTATGAGAGTGCATAAGTGACCCCCGAGGTCAACTTATACTATGCAAGACTCTAGATTTATATTATATTATAAGTAGGAAAACGATCTTTTTACGTTTCTTGTAAAGTAGTGTATGAGTTTTATAAACATGCTGATCATGAGATTTACTTATTATAGTGTTTTTAGGTTTAAAAATAACTAGAAACCTAGCATAAATCTTCCCAAAAGCAAGTAGACTATCTCCAGAAAGGTAGCAGTAAAAGAAACATATCTAGTATCATAAGGTAAAACTACCAGTGGGCGCCAACAAACTGACACAAACCCACTAGCAAGCATGTATGTCTGTAAGAAAAGCAGAAAAACTACCTCACAACAGCAAGATAAAGATCCCTACAACTCAAGGGATCACCAGCAACACCACAGCAAATCTATCCACCTACCCGACTACTAATACCCGAGGCATTCAGAAAAGAAAAGAATACCTCAACACATAAAACAAGAAAATCTGAATTAGGGCATTAAATCAAAATGGAACAGGAGTGTAAGTAAACAAGACAGTAAAAGCAAACACTGTCCAAAGTAAACAAAAGTACATCAAGTACCAGGTTACAACAACAAGCCCTGCCCAAATCCTGCAGAGGCTACAATGCAAAAGACAAGAAAAACTTGCCATAATATGCTGCATTCTACAAGGAATAAACACCTAACAATCCTAATTTGTGAGTTAATGGTAGTTGTAAACCACATGGACCTGAGTTGGTGACTAAAAACAGTCCCCCAAACAAAACAGTTCCAACTAAAAATAAAATTTCACTGTGTCGGCACAAAACCACCACAAACTCAACCCGTACCTGGGATAAAAAGGGTGGCGGCCACAGCAATACTCATCCCGTACCTGGGACTAAAAAGTGGCGGTCACGGCTCGCACACAAAACATCCCGCTCCTTTAGAGCATCAAAAATCCCACTACCTGTCATAACCCACGATTCGGCCCTCAAAAAAAAAAGGAAGAATGAAAGGCCGACAAGACATCCCCCCTATGAGGTAATCACTCGAGAAGAAAAGTAACTGAAAAGAAATAAATCTCGGCCTACAGGAATCGTCGAACGCAGCTCGACGATTTTCGTTGAGCGCGGGAACGATCGTCAAAGCAGGAATATCGTCGAACACAGCTCGAACGCGATTATTTAATTCTCGTTTGGCATTACGTTGACACGTTTCCGACAGGTGCCATTTGTTAGAGCATGGTCTTAGCTCTTTAGGTTCCTTGTGTGGATTGTTGGTAGCCTTTTTGGCAAGATCCCCTAGCAAGTCGGGTCTGTTTTGGTGACCGGTGAGGCCTCTCGGGGGATGCTTGTGTTTTGGCTTCGGGTAGTGATAACCCAAGTTTTGTTCGTCGAAAGTTGATTTCGACTTCGCCGTTGCGTTCGTAGCATAGGTAATTAGCTACGGTGTGAATTTCATCGGAAATGGAGGTGATTGCGTATGGGTCGGGGCAATTGAAGACTCATGAGAGGAACTACCCCACGCATGATCTTGAGTTCGCAGCAGTGATCTTTGCCCTGAAGCTATGGATACATTTACTTTATGGTGCTCAGTGTAAGATCTATTCCAATCATAAAAGACTTAAGTACGTGTTCACACAGAAGGAGTTGAATCTGCGCCAACGGTAGTGGCTAGAGTATGTGACCGATTATGATGTGGACATACAGTATCATCCGGGCAAGGCCAATGTGGTGGCCGACGCCCTGAGCCGGAAGACGGGGAAGATCTTTAATCTCACCGCCGATCGTTTAGTGGAAGAGTTCCTCCTGATGGACATTTCTGTGGGACGCTGTGACATGTAGAGCAGTTTGGCTGTGACAGAGCCGCCTTGGATTGCACTTACCAGGTTGCACCAGAAGGATGATCCGGATCTTCTGCACTTGTACCTCAGGACTGAGAGAGGAGAGTTACTGGATTTTTCTATTGATGATGCGGGTACTTTGAAGTACCACGATAGGTTTTTCATCCCCGCTGTTGGAGACATCAAGGGTATGATTTGTAGAGAGGCTCATGCATCCAGTGTTGCCTACCATCCAGGATCTACAAAGATGTATCATGAATTGAAGCATATTGCCTAGTGGTATGGGATGAAGGGTGATATAGCTCGATTTGTTGTTGAGTGCCACACTTGCAAGCATGTGAAGGACGATCATGGAAGTCCTGGTGGCAAGTTGACTCCGTTGGAGATCCCTACTTGGAAGTGGGAAAGTATTTCTATGTACTTCATTACGGGCTTGCTGAGATCTCCTTAACGTTTTGATTCTGTTTGGGTTATAGTGGACAGACTGACGAAGTGTGCTCACTTCGTGTCGTACAAGATTGATTATCCGATGAAAACGATAACAGAGCTGTATTTGAATGAGGTCATCAGATTGCACGGGGTACCAGTTAGCATCATTTCGGATCGGGACTCCTGTTTTACATCTCGCTTTTGGAGGAGTCTGCAAGAGGGTTTGGGTACAGATTTGAGGTATTCTATAGCTTACCACCCGCAGACCAATGGTCAGACTGAGCGAGTGAACCAGATAGTTGAGGATATGATCAGGTGCTACATCTTGGACCATGGAGGAGCGTGGGATGAGCGTTTGCAGCTTATGGAATTCACATACAATAACAGTTACCAGGAGAGCTTGCAAATGGCTCCGTTTGAAGCTCTGTATGGGAGGCGCTGCAGAACTCCCTTGTTTTGGACCGAGGTCGGTGAGAGGCCTGTGTTGGGTCCGGATGCGCTCGAGGAGATGGAAACTGCTGTGAAGCTTTTTCGGGAAAAGCTTCATATAGCTCAGGAGAGATATGAGAAGAACGCCAACCGGCGTAGGTCTGACTTGGAGTTTTTTGTAGGGGAACTTGCGTTTCTTAAGGTTTCCCCGATGGTTGGTGTTAAGAGGTTCGGTAAGACCCGAAATTGGATCTGAGGTATGTGGGCCCGTTTAAGATTGTTGAACGGATTGGCGTGTCAGCATATAGATTGGATTTGCCAGCAAATTTCCCTGATATTCATAATGTGTTTCATGTAAGCCAATTACGGAAGTGTGTGCGAAGCAGGTGGAAAGTCTTGGATGTTATGCCCCAGTTGGAGCCTAATCTTTCATATGTTGAGGTGCCGGTCCGCATCTTGGATACTCAAGATCGAGTGCTGCGGACGAAGTCTATCCCGATGGTGAAAGTTCTGTGGAAGAATCAGGATTTGGAAAGCGCGACTTGGGAGCTATAGTCGGCTATAAGGGAAGCCCACCCTCATCTGTTCCCTTGATTTGGTTGGTGCATTTTCTTTCTAGTAGCTCTTGTTTTGTTACTTTCATTCTATAGTAGAAGTAACGTATATAAAGTTTCGGGACGATACTTTCTTTTAGGGGGAGTGACTGTAACGCCCCCGATTTTTTTGCGATTATTTAATTCTCGTTTGGCGTTACGTTGACGCGTTTCCGGCAGGTGACGTTTGTTAGAGCGTGGTCTTAGCTATTTAGGTTCCTTGTGTGGATTGTTGGTAGCCTTTTTGGCAAGATCCCCTAGCAAGCCGGGTCTGTTTTGGTGACCGGTGAGGCCTCTTGGGGGATGCTTGTGTTTTGACTTCGGGTAGTGATAACCCGAGTTTTGTTCGTCGAAAGTTGATTTCGACTTCGCCGTTGCGTTCGTAGCATAGGTAATTTACTACAGTGTGAATTTCGTCTGGTTCCGAGGTGGTTCGGTTTTCGTGTCGTTTTGATGTGTTAATAATAATGGATGCAAATAATTCATCATAAAGTTTGAAATGATTGGCTTTTAGGGGGCAGTTAAGGCTGAATAGACGTGTCCATGCATATTTATATAGCCTTAAGACCAAAAATCGAGACTTTTCATCGTCTCCTTCCGTGAGTGTATAACCGTCACAGTGACGAGAGGAAGAAAAAAAAACGCTAACCCTATTACCCTTCAGACGCCGATTCTGGGAGCGTTAGTGGACGTAATTCGGTTCCGAAAGCGGATTTGGAGTGCTCTCGCCTAGACCTTCATTCATACGGTAAGAAATTCAATTTTCGTGGTGATTCTAGGGGTCTTGGAATTTTTTAGTTTGATCCTCTTCCGCCATTAAAACCTTAGATTCCTGTTTAGGTGCTGTTGCGGCTGGAGTCGAGAGAGAGAGGAAGGGATGTACAAGATAAATAGCTGGTATTTGAGGCAAGTGGTGCTCCTACCCTTGCCAAGTTTTCTTCTCCTTTTCATGGTCATATTTGCTATAATTTTCCCTGTTTTCCAAAATTGATATTTTTACTCTGTTTATCCGTCAAAAGCATGTGAATCTTAAAACATAATGCCCCTTTATGTTTCTGTTTGCATTCTCTCAAGTTCTGAAACTCAAATCTTCGTTGGAGTGCTGTAGTCTTGTTTGTTTTATCAAATGGTTCCCTGTTAATCTCGGTTTGGGTAGCAATTAGCCTATTAGCCCTAGAACTAGTAGAAGTGCGCTTTCATGCTTACTTTGCGAGTAATAGGATCGAATTAGGCTAAGAGGATTGGTCGGAAATGGAGGTGGTTGTACAGGATTGCGGTGTACTCAACGCAGCCAGTTCTGTGAAGATCGTCGACCTGAGTTCGACGAGGATCGTCGAACTGAGATCGACGATCTCTGGTTGCTTGAGATCGACGAAGATCGTCGACCTTGGTTCGACGATGGTCGTCAAACTGAGATCTACGATCTCTGTTTGCCTGAGTTCGACGAGGATCGTCGAGCTGAGTTCGACAAGGATCGTCGAACTGAGTTTAACGATTTTCTGTGGCCTCCGTTTAACGCAAAAATCGTCGAACGAAATTCGACAATTTCCTTTGGCCTGCGTTTATCGGAAAATCATCGAACGACGTTCGACGATTTTTCCCGTGACCTTTGTTCGACGTGGCATCACGAAGTGTGTTTTCTCGTACTCTGATATTTCATAAATTCGGAGAAAATGCGGGTTGTGACATTGAGGCAGGGAGCTGAGGAGCTCGCGCATCCCTCAGAGGCGACCAAGCCAGTTTCCATCTCGGCGGCGCGAACCTGGGCTGCCTCCAGCTCCGCCAGCGAGTTGGTGAGTTTCTCCTCGCATTCGGAGAGCTTCTTTGCAGCCTCAATCTCGGCAGCCTGCGATAAATAACAATCAGCAAAATAAATCTAAGTCCAGATCGTCCATGTCGCACACGACGAGACGACTTACCTCATAGTCCCTCCAGCGTACCGATTGCATGCCGAGATCTATGGCCTTCTTGGTGACGGTCTTTAGAGCCTCATGCATCTCCAGCATCTTCCTGGCCGAGTAGTGTCCTAGCTCAACAGTCCGCGCGAGCGAGCATGAGGTTTGTTGGGCGAGTTCCTCCGGGCTGAGATCCAACAGGGACTCGGCGTCAACTCTCCCATACAAAGCATGGAGAACGGAGAAGGCCTCCCCCTTATCCTCCCAATCTGCCGACCAGGAGGGGAGGTTGGTGCTCAGCATCACCGAGTGCTCGTCCTCAGACCAGGTCACCAGCGGGTGACCATAAGCATCCACCGCCCCTCGCCCAAAATTGAAATTTGGTTGGAAGTGGGGCACCCGAGCATCAAGCGGCGACTCTTGATCGCCGGGCTGAGGCGATGATATTTTGGCCCTCTTACTCGCAGGGCCAGGCTACTTCACTTTTGCCTTCCCTTTGACAAGTTTCTTCTTATCTCCAATGTCAGGCGGAGGGTTATATTCCGGGAAGTATGAGGCGACTTCCTTCGCCGGAGGAAGCGGCTTCTCTGGAAGCTCACAAGCCATGCAAATATCGTGTAATACATTAGTATAGAGCTTCGATAAATGGGAGCGAGCATGCAAGCAGGTGTAATTCTCGCTTAATCTTATCCTCACAGGGATGGATCTCATGGAGCGTGTTGACATTGAGCTGCCAATGGATGACATCGAAACGCCGACCTCGGAATTACTCGAACATTTGCTCCCGAACACCTTTCAAGATCGGTAGGAGGAAGGCGACATCGGCAGGTTGGTGCGGCCTAGCCAGAATGCCCTCAAAGTCGCCTTGAACGACAACTAGTTGCTCGCTCCACCAATGGACTTTGTTCGCCGTCCCCACCAAGGTGCAGACGTGGCTGCTGAAGTAGACAACCCCCTCGTCGGTCGCGGCGAAGGCGAAAATCTTGTGGAAAATCGAGAGGTCGAAGGCAACCCTTTCTTCCTGCAGGTAGCAAAGGAGCCCCATAATGATTGCCACTCAATTGGGGTTGATTTACATGCGGACGATTCCACAATATCGCATGATCTCGTGATATTCTGGCCAGAAGGGAAGTCACAGGCCAGCGTCAAAATGACAGAGCGACAAGACAATAGCAACCTCAATGTAGGTGTTAAGTCGTTCGCTCCGAGTAGGCAGTCTCGCCGAGGAACCATCCGGCAGTAGTCGCTCCCTGAATTCCTCAAGATCTCGCTCTGTTGTGATGGATTTCTTAAAAGCTGCGTCGGCAAAATTGGCGGAGTGGGCTTGTCGGCGAGCGCTAGCATCGTCCCCAACCATTTTCAGCAAGCTCGCTTGACGAGTAGAGAAGGCAAGATGAGCTTAGAGGGAAGACAGAGACACGCGAGAAAGAAAAGATACATGCAGTTGGAGATAGAAAATCGCAGCAGCGTACTTATAACCTAACTACCCCTTCTATTTATATGCAAAAGCAAAGGAATGGGGGGGGGGGTGGTATATATCTACTTCGGCGAGTACCATCCTAAGTCGCGACGTAGACGAGTAAGCAGATCCCCGACATTAGCCCCATCTTGCACGGCGCAACAAGAAACCTCGCAACTTCGCCAAAACCTAAAAAATGAACTCGGCATATCACAGGAAGGCCGTGAGTTAACAACAAAGAATAAGAAACAAAAATCAAGAGCGAGATGCAAACTCGCTTATTACAAAATATAATATTGTTCATTACAATAATTGCCTGCGACGAGTTCAAATAAAGAAAGAATTTTAAGTTATAGGCGGCCGCTCTGGAGGATGTGGATGTCGCCCGACCCAACCCATCTCGCGCGCCCGCTAGTAATGCTCCGTAGCCACCGACATTGCATCATTACCAAGCCGCAACTGCTCCTCCATCCTCGTCAATCTCCTCACGGAGCCCATACTCGCCCGAATGTCGGCCAGCTCGTCAAGAACGAGTTGGAGGTGATAGTTGTTTATCGACAGCTGACGATCGTTCTCCTTGACCATGTGGAAGCGGGCCTCATAGCTCTCTAGGGTGGTCCGAAGCTCTTTTATCTTACCTCCAGGGCTGAGATCCGGCGATGAGGCTCGCAGATCGCAAGCTGGTCGAACTTGCTCTCCAGATCCAGATAGGCGCGAGCGGAGGCATGACGATACTTGCTTCCATATAACCCGATGGAATCGATGAAGGCCGCCCATAGAGTCGTCGGGCGATCTGTCAAAATAGATAGAAGGTCGCTAGATCAGAAATTAGGGACTAACTCTTTAAACAAAACAATAGTAGCGAAGGTTACCGCGACGAGGAGACCGTGATCGATGAGGAGAAGGGTCGCGACCTGAGATATCTCGTCGGCCAGAAGACGAACCACCCGCATGCTCGACAAGTTTACATTGCCCGCGACCTCCATACTCGGGGTCCCCGACCCTCGGCGGGAAGTAACTCGGTCGCAACATATCTGGTTTCCGGGTCAGAGTTTTCGACGGAGGCGGCGGAGGCTGCAACGAACTCGCCAGCTGATGCGAGGTCTTCGACGGAGGAGGTGTTGGTGGTCGCAGCTTGTCAGCTAATTGCTGAGCAGTCAGAGGGGACGACGGCGACAATAGATCACTCGCCGCCTGCAGGGGAGCGATATTCAGACGAGGTGGCGGCGGTAATGGGTTACTCGCCACTAGCAGTGCAGAATCTTGCGCGGGAGTGGAGGCGGCCATGCTCGCCGGAAGGTCCTTGCTCGCCGGATGGACCTTCTTTGTCGGAGCATCCTCACTCCTTGGAGGGTCTTTCTTCGCCGGAAGGTCCTTCGTCGGTGGGTCTTTACTCACTGGAAGATTTTTCTTCATCATAGGGGTCGAAGCTTCTATTGCTTTCTTAGTGTCGAGATTAATCCGAACCGTGTGCGCGGTCCAGAGAGGTTTCCTAGCTGCAAGGGCGATCAGTGGTGCAGAGTTCATGGGGGTGACATTTAGCGTCACATCAGCGACATCCGGTGGAGAGTTTACGAGCAAAGAAAGTGGGTCAGTGAGAAATAAGCAGCGACTGGCTGACAAATGGTTTGACAAAACGACCTGGCAAGGAGATGACTTCAATCCGCTGTGGCACCGGCGAGTTGGCAACTTCAGGAGTTCTCGGTAGACTGAGAAGACTTTAGTCAGGAGCAGCTGTGTTTGGGGTATCTTCTAGCCCAAGGTCACTGAGGAGCTTTTGGGTGTTGGCGGAACGCGCAGGTTTGCTAATTGAAGCGGCGACCTATTCAGGTAGCGGAAGTGGGTCGGCCGCCTTGGAGGCGGCTATCTTCTTCGACTTCTTGGTTTTCTTCCTTTTGTGGGGGGGGGGGGGGGGGGGGGGGGGGGGGTAAGTCGGCGATGCCATCCTCTTCTCGTGGCCTTTTGGGCTTGGCAATGCCGAGAAAACCAGACAATGGGGCGAGGCTGTCCTGAAGAAGTTTCTCATTGGCGTTCGACATATTGTGCGAGCTCAGGAGATCCGCCTCAAAATACCAGGCCCCCTATTTATAGAATTCAGCAGGCAGTCGTCAAAGGCAAACAACTCAGATACTCGGCCAAGCACCTCACCGAATAGGTGTTGGATGATTCTTTCCGAGTTCCTAAGTCTCTCGAAAAGAGCGGGGATTGTGTACAACTCATATTCGTCGAGGATGGGTCCTACCACAGCCAGGTTAGCAGAAGTAAATGTCAACAAGTCAAGACAGAAGTCAGAGTCAACGCACAAGACCGCGGAAGGTCTGGGAGAGTATGGCGAGCTCCCCTTGTATACTCGTCAGGTAGGCGACTAGGCAAGATACTCGCCCAGCCCGTGCGAGTTCCCCTTGGAAGTCACCTAGTCGCCTGTGGGTGGGGTATTAATATGACCCCCCCTCCTTGGATTTCCCTATAAATAGGACCCCAGGGGTACGAGTTGAGATACTGAAAATCCTCTGTAGGATACTCGTGAGCTCTCCTTTTCAGATACTAGCCAAGCCTTTGGATTCCTTTTCCTAAGAGACCAAGTCGTGGCCTTGCGACTTAGTCATCATCTAGCTAGTCTCCCTCGCACCTAGTTCGACCACTTTTGGTTGAGAAGGGGCTGCTCATTTTGAGCATCTAGGTACGTGGTAGGACCTTCCTTCCGCAACATCTGGGGTCATGTTTGCCTTCGTTCTTCATCCTAGTCATCATAGCCGTATGGACATACCCCTGAACCTGTAACCTTAGGTGGCTTAGATCCGAATTCTGAGGTTGGGATTTTTCCTGACTTCAACACAAGTAGCTCCCCCACACCCGCAGTACCACTCCAAGAGATGTATGATCGTCACCTCGCCA
Source organism: Platanthera guangdongensis (assembly GCA_039583875.1). Taxonomy (NCBI): domain Eukaryota; kingdom Viridiplantae; phylum Streptophyta; class Magnoliopsida; order Asparagales; family Orchidaceae; genus Platanthera; species Platanthera guangdongensis. The sequence goes on from CM077165.1 coordinate 97,000,498, forward strand.
ATGATCATTATGAAGAGAACTTTGGAAATGAGAGGAGTCTCGATGCCTTGGCCACGAAACTGGGACTAGGTGAACATCTACCCAACTACAACTCACTTGACTCTTGGGCAGGACAAGATCTGGAGGATGACTCTGAAATCCACAATTTCAGCAGAACCGCCAACCCACTAGCACACGTGAGGTGCTTCGAAACTATCATGCACGCTCGCAACGCTTCAGATTAACACATGGTCCAGGCATTTTCGACAACACTAAAAGGGAAGGCTCGAGCTTGGTTTCATTCTCTACAAGAGGAGGGGATAAGTAGCTACATTGAACTTGCAGCTCTCTTTATCAAAAGGTTCATGACGGTCAGAAAGCCCTCATTGGAAAGTCTAAGTCCGGGTAGAGTCCAGAAAAGAAAACTAGAGAATAATATGAACCCCAAGCACATGAGAAACTACGATCAGCACTCAAGTACCTACAAAGGGCGAAAGTTGCGTCAATTTGCGGCGCTCAACACCCCTCAAGGCAAGATATTTGAAGCAATTCGTAACCATCCGGCCTTGTGCAGGCCCAGGACGCTCACCCCCGGCCGAGGAGATTTGTCAAAGTACTGTGAGTATCATCAGGGTCAAGGTCACAACACAAACAAATGAAATCGGCTGAAGAAAGAAATCCAGCGACTAACCGGTCTGGGGGCGGTTGATCAATTCTTACCAAGAAATAGACTGCCTCATAGTCAAAGCATGAGATATACAACCGTCAGAATTGGCGAGCCATCCACCGAGTTGAACCAAGTTCTAGTGGATGGAGAGATTACTATTAATGTGCTGTTTTTATCAACGTTGCTTAAACTCAAACTAACCACTGGCAACCTCAAGCTAGAATCTGCCAGCGCACGTGTTTCGGGGAATGCCCCGGTACCAGTCATGGGCACCATTACTCTCCTAGCCACTCTTGAAGAAGCACCTCGGCATGCATCCTATGACATACAGTTCGTAGTCATCCAAGTTGATTCTGACGACACTGCAATACTCCAACAGTCGCTCCTGGATGTTTTCCAATCCCGTTCCCGCCACATCCATCCTTGAGCCGTTTTTCTTTTAACGCTCATTTATGTATCTGCTATTGTAAAAATCGCAAGCTTGGGCTTGCGAAAACTATCTTTTTGTTATTCGCTTTATTAATGCCTAACTGAGTAGTTTAGCCAGGCTAGGTCGTGCAACCGGATTGAGTACCCACATTCTCCGACGGTCAGATTGAGTACTTACATTCTCCGGCAAGCCAAGCCGCTCGCAACCCTCGCGCAATCCTGTGGGGGACTCCCCCTCACGAAGAAGCCACGAGCAGCCCTTGTGCAAACTAAGCCGCGAGCTTGACTCGCGCAACCCCGTGGCGGACTGCCCCCCCCCCCCCCTCACAAAGAAGCCGCGAGCAGCCCTCGTGCAAACTAAGTCGCGAGCCTGACTCGCGCAACCCCGTGGGGGCCTGCCACCTCATGAAGAAGCTACAAGCAGCCCTCATGTAATCTAAGCCGCGAGCCTGACTCGTGTAACCCCGCGGGGCCTGCCCCCCTGATGAAAAAGCCGGGAGCAGCCCTCGTGCAAAATAAGCCGTGAGCCTGACTCGCGCAACCCCGTGGGGGCCTTCCCCCCGCACAAAGAAGCCGCAAGCAGCCCTCATGCAAACTAAGTCGTGAGCTTGACTCGCGCAACCCCTTGGCGGCCTGCCCCCTCATGAAGAAGCCGCGAGCAGCCCGCGTGCAAAGTAAGCCGCGAGCCTGACTCGCGCAACCCCGTGGGGGCCTAACCCCCTCACGAAGAAGCCGCGAGCAACCCTCGCGTAAACTAAACTGCAAGCAACCATCGCGCAAGCTAAGCCGCAAGCAACCCTCGTGCAAACCAAGCCGTGAGCAGCCCTCACACAAACTAAGCTGCGAGCAACCCTCGCGCAAAACAAGCCGCGAGCAGCCCTTGCGCAAACGAAGTCGTGGACCTGAGTTGGGAAACCTAAGCCGCGAGCCTAACTTATGCAACCTCGCAAGGGCCTGCCACCCTTCGCGATAAAGCCGCGAAACTAAGCCATGAAAACTAACCACAGACTAGAGTCGTGCAAACGAAACAACTAAGATAACATGAGAAAAATAATGTCATACAAAGTAGCTGGAATGATACAAAAATGGCGATCAGAGGCTAAGGACAACAATAACAAATACTGAATAAAAAGAAAAATAGAATACAACTAACGAGACAACTAAATGTGAATGAGGCTACTACTCATCATCCGAGACGGAATGCTTGTCTTCTGAAACATCTGCAAAACTGAGGCCGAATGTGTCACATCCCAAGCTCTTGCTAACCAGTTGGAGGGCTTTCGAGACACCACGCCGGAGCGCTAGCTCACGAACATCGTCCATCTGGGGCTCCACCTCCTTGGACCAGATCTCGTCATGAACCTCCTCTGCAATCAAACTACGGTCTCACATGTAGTCCAATGATTCCAAGTATTCTGCAAGTCCCGTAGCCTTCAACTCTGACACATGGCTATCAGAAGACAACATCTCCACTTGGGCCTTTGCCGCCCATAGCTGAGTCTCAAGTCCGATGGCTTCCTACAGTGTCGCCTACAACTGGGTTTCCAAGCCTGAAGTCTCCTCCTTCGAGTGTTTCAACATCTGGGTGGTGCTCTACACCAGTGTTTTCTCCACCTCAAAGGCCCCGTGAATGTGCATCCTCTAGCTCGGATTTCAGCACCGACCCGGTCCGGCGAAACCGCGCAATGTCCCGATCATGTTCCTCCTTCAAGGAGGCAAGCATGCTCGACGTAAACTAGAGCTTCTCCTAAAGAGAAAGATGCCCATCTTTCAAACTCATATAATGGTCATTCTAGGTTACCACAATCTGGGCCTGGGTCTCTATCTACACAAGAAAAAAGACCGAGGTTGTAACACCTCCCCTGTAATGACCGTATATATGGGTCCGGTCGGGGCCTCACAACATAAAGACGCCATATCTTTAGCATTAAAAGATGATATAATCTACCCAACTCAAAACTCAGAAGCTGAAATAGCAACGAGATTAGAAGTTATCCACACATATAGGAGTATCGTAACGGCCTTCTGGCCTTACAACAAAAGAGAGTCCAAAATTCAATTGATACATAACACATCAATGTGCAGAGGCACTCCTAAGCTACCTCGGCATGCAAGCCGGAAGTCTAAAGCATCAAACATACAGTATCACAAAAGAAGAGCTAATGCAAAGCTGTAACACTTCATGAGACTTAGGTCTTTTTGGCCGGCGAGCTAGCTCATTCTTGCGATCCTTGCCCTGTAAAAATTTGTTGTAACATGGGTCAGCAAAGGCTGACCTCTAACTGTATAACAAACACATCTCCTCCCGGCTGCCCCTAACGGACCTCAGGGTACCCCTCCAACCTGCAAGTCAGCACTTCGTATACCATATACATAAACAAGTAAAGCACTAAAAGAACAGGCTTGGATGTCTCAAACAACATGCACATTTTCTATTGTTGAGCAAATAATGAAAAGGGCCTACTATGCAGCATGTATGCAAAACCCAGGCTTCACCCAAGGCATCCTATCGCGTATGCTTCTAGCACTTCATCAAACATCTGGGTACTTCCAATTTCCCTAATGGCATTAAGCCTCAAACAAAACAGGTACTGCAATTCCCCTAACGACATGCAAGCCGCCACACAAAACTCTTGCCAAGGACCCACCCGCTCATGGTCTTAGACCCGGGCTTTCCTGCAAGCTCTGACTTCTCATGTCAGGATTCCATCTAACATACTGACCGATTCTAAGAACCCTTGCTGGACCCCACCCGCTCATGGCCTCATTGCCCGGGCTTGCCCCATGCTTGGCGTTCTCGTCAGTCTCACAGAAGGGGACTAGTCTCGCCGGGACACTCTCCACACACGACTTGCACGTCACGGGATAGCTAGCCGACCACGGAGACAAAGTCACACCTTAGCACATCACAATCCATAATCATTCCCAACCCAATCCCTCATTTGTACTACAACGTCCCCGCGCACCAAGGAAATCATCTACAGCCAATGCGGAGCTAACCTTGTCCACCAAGGAAACCATCCACTGCCATTGCGGAGCTAACCTTGTCCGGTTACGACTACACGTACTCACTCGAGAAAAGGGGGAAAACACAAACATCACAAACAACATCTTGCGGCAACGAATTTCTACAAAATCCTTAAAGCTCGTATGCAACATCACCGAGTCGGACTAACGGTCATGACCACGGCTTCACCCACAATGCCTAATCAACTAACAGAGCGGATCTCTAATGCAAAACATGCCGGGGACGGACTCAATCAACCCGGAGGTTCCTCTTGAACCATGGCGACCCAAACCCCTCTCATGTGAGAGATTTGATGCCCAAAAGCTTGAAAGAAAAGATGATAAACACGCATCCTAAAACCAAGAGGAGAAGTGTCGTTACCTTACGACCCTTATTCCTAGACATGGGAACTTAGCCGGATGAAAACCATCGCAACGGCCTTGCCTCCACGGATCCGGACTCGGCTCGCGATTTGGAGCACCAAAGCTTCTCTAGTAGTCGGATATCTCCTTCACCTTCTTCCCTGCTCTCCATTCTCTCTAGAACTTAGAAAGAGAGTACTTGATGAAGAATGAGGGTTTCCAAACCATCGTAACTTGCTCTCTACATTGATATTAGGGCGGCGAATAGTCCTCACAACAACGGAGACATCACAAAATCCACAGGCGCGATCGTAGTCTTCGACAACTAGGTTATCTTCCTCGTCGATGATAGGCAGCCGAAGGATCTTGGAGACGATTGGGGCGGTCAGCTTGATCCAAACCCTATTCTCGGACATAACTCAGCAAGGAAAGCCCTGGACCATCAGATCTCACTAGAAGGAAACGAACGACCATGATCTGAACTTAAAACCAAAACACCTTGGCCGAATACGGCTTGCGACACGCCTGTGTCCAAGGCCTTGTGCCTCAATCGACGCCGAAACCGTCGCACCTAGAAAAGGACACGGGCTCTGAACATGCCCGTGTCATATCTGACATGCCCATGTCACGCAGTACACGCCCGTGTGCCTAGGTGTGTTCCTCCATCGACACAGGACCAAACACAACCCAAGGAGAACACGGGTACTCGACATGCCCGTGTCACATTTGACATGCCCGTGTCCAACACGAACACGCCTGGGATCCAGGCCGTGTCTATCCTCTCACATGGCCCGGGCAACAACCCGAGCAGGACACGGCATGGGACACGCCAGTGTCTCAGACCGTGTTCGAAGTCTCGACGACCGCCGACTGCCTTTCTGTCAACTTCGCAGAAAATTCGATGAACACGCGCACGACATGGCCTTGGATACGACCGTGTCCCAGGCCGTATTCCCTGTTTCGACACTTCGTCGAGCGAAAATCGTCAACTTCCCAGGATCTCGACGAACCCTGGCACGACACGGCCATGGGCACGCCCGTGTCCTAGGCTGTGTTCATTGTCTCGCACTTCGTCGAGACCATTTCGTCAACCACCCAAGTTCTTCGCCGAACCCGAGCAGGACACGGCCAGGGACACGCCCGTGTCCCAGGATGTGTGACCCTCACCATGACCCAAACTTGGCTCTGAACGTTGTCCGTCCCTCTTTTGAATTTTGGGGCGTTACAGAGGTTAGCACCAAATAATGAAAAAAATGAGGAAAAGATTCTTCACAACGAGTCAAGGCACTCACCGCATCGCTCATTGCCATCAAGGTAGAGGACATCCGCGGGGCCGCTGCCTCCTGTTGGAGTTACCATTGTGATCTAGAAGTGGTCAAACATGTAATCTCACTGCCAACACGATATGAGCCTGCAGGGTCGCACATAAGAGATGTGGAGAAGTTGGATGATTGACTGTGTTGGTAAAGGTTACCAATCACCGACCTGAATGGGGTTATGGGCAAAGTGTTTCCTTAAAGGATCGTCGGGTTGGGCAAATGTTGCCTTGGAGGACTGGTATGAATAGTCGACCGAAGATCGACGAGAATCGACGAGTGTCGTCGACCCCGGCTCGACGATCGACGAGAATCGACGAGTGTCGTCGACCCTGGCTCGACGATCGACGAGAATCGACGAGTGTCGTCGACCCCGGCTCGACGATCGACGAGTGTAGTCGACCCCGGCTCGACGATCGACGAGAATCGACGAGTGTCGTCGACCCTGGCTCGACGATCGACGAGAATCGACGAGTGTCGTCGACCCCGGCTCAACGATCGACGAGAATCGACGAGTGTCGTCGACCGCGGCTCGACGATTGACGAGAATCGTCGAGAGTCGTCGATAGCGGCTCGAAGATCGACGAGAATCGTCGAGAATGGTTCTCTGATTCTCGCCGATCGACGAGAATCGTCTAGAAGTGGTTCTCTGATTCTCGACGATCGACGAGAATCGTCGACCGCAGGTCGACGGTCGACGAGTATAGTCCACCCCGCGTTCGGCGAGAATCGTCGAGTATTGTACCCTGATTCTCGCCGATCTTAGGTGATACTCGCCGACCGATTCTCGCCGAATCTGTTTGATGATTCTCGCCGATTGTCGCCGATTCTCGCCGATCGTCGCCGATTCTCGCCGACTGATACTCACCGATTCTGGGACCCTATTTTTCTGGGTGGTCTGCGAATAGCGATAAACCTAAGTCTATTTATGCCTTCGGTATAAAAGGGACACTTAGGGTTTTCGGGAAATATGCTTTTTGGCAGCCGATCGAATCGAAATCCACGGAAGCCGTTCCGCCCTTCGTTCCGCCGATCCTGAATCCCGCCGACGGAAGGGTTCCGCCGCCGTGCTCGCTCCGTTGACCTCCTCCCCTCCGACGATCGTCGCTGGTGTTGCTCTTCCTGGCGCGGATCTAGCAGTCCGCGGAAAAGCTAGGTGCGGTCTTTCTCCTTCCCGATTCACCGTGCGACGGAAAGATCGGTGTTCTCCCGCTCGTGTGGACTTCTGCAGAGACGTGGATATTATTCCACATAGAACTCGCCACTAGCAAGAAGACGAAGTTTGGAGCATCTCCGTTGAGTTGTGACTCAACGCCACCGAGGTAATTTTTGCCTAGTTGTTCGTTAACTTCTTGATTCAATTATCATGGCCCGATCCCATCTCTTTTGGGTTTTCTTGATGTTTTATTCTTCCGCTGCGTGCACAAGTGTTGTGCCATCCTCATAGAGAAACCCAACAGTGGTATCTGAGGGAGGTTTCGGCCATGATTGTTGTATTGGAAGTTTTGTTATTCCAGTGCGTGTAAACCTAGGGATTTAGAAGTGTTCTAAATGTCTAGATTTAGTCTTGGTACCCCGCCAAGAATGTCTGGTATTTCGGTGAAATTTCTAATTGTTAGAAATTGTAGTCTACTTAGCAGTAACCATCCCTCGAGTTTGTTTTGGATTTTGAATCCAACATAGAGAGATGAGTTGTCTTTGCCTTTGTCCAATGCATGTAAATCTGAGGATTTGGAAATTTCCGGATGTTCAGATTTAGCCCTTTCTTCTATCAAATGTTGATGGTGTCAGGTTGTGCACATAAGGGATGCATGTGGTTTTAGAAAAAAAAATTGCTTTTCTTTGGATGTGCACATTGATCAAATGTTGATCATGGTTAATTGTTAACCTATAATTAAAATCCCTTCATCAAATATTAAGTGTTCGGATGCCTTCCGATGGATGACACTCTTCCTGCCTCGATCGATGAAGTGTGGGCTTGCCAAAGCAAGGTGCATTAATCTATCTTGGTAAGGGTGCGAGCGGATAATTGTGATATCTCACTGTCGACATCGGGTCCAGCTTAACTAGGTGACCTCAAAGGTTGAGTGCCTAGAGGCATTGGGTTGGCATGCACCATATGATGGATGCGAGTAAGGAGTTATTTACCAACCATACAAGAATTCCATGAGGATGCAATTGGCAAGCGTTGCTTACCTAAATAACCGCATCGTGAGAGGAAAGCCAAAGCTGACTCATTGTGTTGGTGAAATACAGATCTTGTCCACTAAGAGAGTAGCTCGCATGAACTCTCCGAATTGTTAGTGAGGGCTATCATTTCGAATAAAATAGTGGGAGTGTTTTAATTGAAGTCCAAATTAAAATAAATTGTATTTGAAATTTTGGTACTGATTTTATTCTGCATAAATTCTTGTAAAATTCCATGGCAAGTGTTTCACACTCCACTTTGTCTCTGAGAGCCATCCTTGAGAAGGATAAGCTCAGTGGGACAAATTACATGGACTGGTATAGGAACCTGAGAATTGTTCTCAGGCAAGAGCGAAAGCTCTATGTCTTGGAAGAAGAAGCCCCCGAGGTGCCGACCGGGAACTCTTCCCGTGCTGAGAAAGATACTTATAAGAAGTATACTGATGATGCTTTAGATGTCGAATGCCTTATGCTTGCCACTATGAACTCTGAGCTTCAGAAGCAACATGAGAGCATGGGGTGCAAGGAGATTGACGAGCATCTCAAGAAAATGTTTCAAGGGCAGGCTCGTCAAGAGAGGTTCGACGTCACAAAAGCGTTGTTTCAGTGCAAGATGGGAGTTCGAGACTCAGTAGGGACTCACGTACTCAAGATGATTGGGTATATAGAGAACCTTGAAAGGCTGGGTTTTCCTCTTGGTCAAGAGTTGGCCACAGATCTGATCCTGCAATCGTTGCCGGACAGTTATGAGCAGTTCGTCTTGAACTACAACATGAATGAAATAGACAAGACACTTCCCGAACTCCTAGGCATGTTGAGAACTGCCGAAGTCAACATGAAGAAGGCCAAGCCTTCCAGCCCCATACTGATGGTGCATAAGGGCAAGGGCAAGGCCAAGGGTTTTAAGAAGACGAAGGTGGGACCTAAGTCATATCTTGAGCCCAAGTCTTCTGCACTGATGAAAAAGAAAAGCACGGTGAAGGAAGGGAAATGCCACCACTGTGGCAAGGCTGGTCATTGGAGGAGGAACTGTCCTTCGTACATTGAAGGTCTGTAGAAAAAGAAGGGAGGTATGACTTCCGCTTCAAATATTCACTTTATAGAGATAAACCTTTCTGCCCCTTCAACTTGAGTATTGGATACCGGATGTGGTTCTCACATTTGTACAAATGTGCAGGAACTGGGAAGGAGAAGATTGCTGAGTAAAGGGGAGGTGGACCTCCGCGTCGGCAATGGAGCAAGAGTTGCTGCTGTAGCCGTAGGGTTTACCGTCTTTCTTTGCCCAGTGGGCTTGTAATAGAACTAGATAATTGTTATTTTGTTCCGGCCATAACTAGAAACATTATATCTATTTCATGTTTGGACATGATTGGATTTTCTTTTATAATTAAGAACAACTGTTGTTCTATATTTAAGAATGATGTTTGTTATGCTGTAGCCCAATTGTTTAATGATCTTTATGTTTTGAACTTGGACTATCTGATCTGTAATGTAGAAAATAATAAAAGACTAAGAATAAATGACTCGAACCCTACTTTTCTCTGGCATTGTCGTTTGGGCCATATCAACGAGAAGCGCATATCCAAGCTCCATAGAGATGGACTTTTGGACTCATTTGATTATGAATCATTTGAGCGATGCGAATCTTGTTTGTTAGGCAAAATGACTAAATCTCCTTTCACTGGTTATACTGAGAGGGCTGAAGATCTCTTGGGTGTTGTACATAGTGATGTATGCGGACCCATGAGTTCCATGGCTAGAGGTGGGTATTTCTACTTTGTTATATTTACTGATGATTTCAGTAGATACAGATATGTGTATCTTATGAAGTGCAAATCCGAGACCTTTGAAAAGTTCAAAGAGTTCAAGAATGAAGTAGAAAACCAGTTGGGTAAAAGGGTCAAAGCACTCCGATCTAATCGAGGTGGCGAATACCTGAGTCATGAGTTCCGTGATCATCTGAAAGAGTGTGGTATTGTATCACAACTCACTCCACCTAGAACACCACAACATAATGGTGTGTCTGAGAGGAGAAATCGTACTTTGTTAGACATGGTACGTTCGATGATGAGTCATGCAAACTTGTCTGTTTCCTGTTGGGGTTTTACCTTAGAGACTGCTGCAATGACATTGAATCGCGCTCCAACGAAAACGGTTCCAAAGACGACATATGAGATATGGACTGGGAAGCGTCCTAGTATGTCGTTCATTAAAATTTGGGGTTGTGAGGCATACGTGAGACGTCAAATGCCTGACAAGCTGGAACCCAAATCGGATAAATGTTATCTGGTGGGATATCCTAAGGAAACGAAAGGGTATTACTTTTACCTACCGTCTGAGGGCAAAGTGTTTGTCGCAAGGACTGTTGTCTTCTTGGAGAAAGAGTTCTTATCAAGAAAGACTGAAAAGGTAGAGCTTGAAGAAGTTCAAGAACCACATGTAGTGAATGAACCGGAATTGGATTCTGAGACAGGACTACAAGATGTTGTAGCTAGAGAACCTGCTCAGGGAACACAAGCCCTACATAGATCTGGTAGACCGAGGTTTGAGCCTGAGAGATATGGATTTATCGTGTCTCAAATAGGTAATGTGTTTCTTATGGATCATGATGATGAACCAGCAACCTACCAAGAGGCTATGAATGGACCAGACTCCGACAAATGACTTGAGGCTATGAAATCCGAAATGGACTCCATGTATGCAAACCAAGTTTGGAACTTGGTGGAACCACCTGAAGGGGTACGACCCATAGGGTGCAAGTGGGTCTTCAAGAAGAAGACCGACATGGATGGGAATGTACAGACATTCAAAGGGCGACTGGTGGCTAAGGGTTTCAAGCAAATTCATGGTATTGACTATGATGAGACCTTTTCCCCTGTTGCCATGATAAAGTCCATAAGGATATTGCTTGCTGTTGCTGCGTATTATGATTATGAGATCTGGCAGATGGATGTCAAAACGACTTTCCTTAATGGAAACCTCCTTGAGGAAGTGTATATGACACAACCCGAGGGTTTTGTATCCCCAGATGAAGCCACTAAAATATGCAAGCTGAATAAGTCCATTTATGGACTGAAACAGGCCTCTCGAAGTTGGAATCTTCGTTTTGATGAGAAGATCAAAGAGTTTGGTTTCATCAAGAATGAAGATGAGCCTTGTGTTACAAGCGCGATCAGTGGGAGCATTGTTGTCTTCCTGATATTGTATGTAGATGACATACTGTTGATGGGAATGATATTCCTACCCTGAAAGTTGTTAAGAACAACCTAGGGAACTGCTTTTCAATGAAGGATTTAGGTGAAGCGACTTATATACTTGGTATTAAGATCTATAGAGATAGATCGAAGAAGTTGCTGGGTTTGACCCAGAGTACGTACATCGAAAAGGTGTTGAAGCGGTTTCAACATGCTTGAGTCCAAGAAAGGATTTTTGCCCATGTCTCATGGTGAAATCTCTCTAAGGACCAGTGTCCGAAGTCTTGTGAAGATAAGGACCGCATGAAGTTGATTCCATATGCTTCGGCAATTGGATCAATCATGTACGCGATGTTATGTACTCGACCTGACGTCTCCTTTGCTTTGAGCATGACTAGCAGGTATCAGTCAGACCCCGGTGAGTGTCACTGGATTGTAGTCAAGAATGTCCTGAAGTACTTGAGAAGGACTAAGTATGTGTTCTTGGTGTATGGTGGAGAGGAAGAGCTCGTTGTAAGTGGTTACACAGATGCTAGCTTCCAAACTGATAGAGACGACTCCAAGTCTCAGTCAGGTTTTGTGTTTTGCCTGAATGGAGGAGCTGTGAGCTGGAAGAGTTCCAAGCAAGAGACAGTTGCTGATTCTACAACAGAGGCCGAGTATATCGCTGCAGCTAATACAGCGAAGGAGGCTGTATGGATTAGGAAATTCATCGGCGAGCTTGATGTAGTTCCTAGCAATGTTGGTCCCGTAGTTCTCTACTGTGATAACAATGGTGCAATTGCACAATCTAAGGAACCTAGATCCCATCAGCGCTCCAAGCACATACTTCAGCGGTTTCATCTTATTCGTGAGATTGTCGAACGAGGAGATGTGAACATTTGCAGAGTGCCGACTGAGGAAAATATTGCGGATCCACTGATAAAGCCTCTCGCGTAGAGAAAGCATGATGGCCATACTAGATCAATGGGTATACGATACCTAAATGATCAACTCTAGTGAGAATCTTGTGGATTGCATGTAAACATGTTTTTGTTGGCTATTTGTTCATATGATGAACATTGTACCTAGTTTTTCTCTTAAATTAATGGCAAGTCTTTTATTATGAATTTTTCTGTATGATAGTTAAATGTTAACATAATAGATACCCTTAGAATGTTCGCTTCCATGGGACATCAAGTACGTGACTTGAATGTGAGAGCCATGATTTATTTGAAGCTTCATTCTTAAAAGGTCCCTGGTCGAGTATCATCATAGAAGCTAAGGGTGATGATGGTACATGAAGGCTAGCACGTGCGTTGACTGATGACCGGTTCTCACAGGTCATGATATTGTGATATCAAGTCATCACGTGGGTACTTGTTAGTGAACAAGTTGTACTGGACAGACCCAACATGAGGCTACTCTGTGGATTGTCATCCAATCGTGTCACGAGTAGGTCTCAATTAACAATGGTGTTGTGGTCCTTTGACCTGAAGTCACAGCATTCATCAAGTGAGGAAGAGCGTGCTTTGATGCCATCTAAAGTCTTCCTTGAGAAAGGTTGATGATAAGGGTGGTTGTTGGGCATGTTACGAATCATTTGGTGTTTGTGGTGTTTGTGTGACAGATCAGGGATTGTCCTCCTGTATGACAGGAGTTGCATCCATGTATTGTGATATTCACCATTCTCTGGAAGTCCGTCCTGGATCAAGAAACTTGGATTGAGCTATTACGAGGGTGACACGGTCCATGCCTCTAGTTCTTTCCGGATGTAAAGGATAAAGGGACAAAGACAACGCTGATACATTGGTCATAAAGGCTTATGAGTTATAAACTCTTATTGTTTGGGGAGCAATGATGCATTGCTAGATGCCGCTCATTGTTTGTGAGGTTTTTGATTTGATACTTTCAAGATCAAGTGGGAGTCTGTTGGAGTTACTATTGTGATCTGAAGAAGGGTCAAACATGTAATCTCACTGCCAACGCGATATGAGCCTGCAGGGTCGCAGCACATAAGAGATGGAGAAGTTGGATGATTGACTGTGTTGGTAAAGGTTACCAATCACCGACCTGAATGGGGTTATGGGCAAAGTGTTGCCTTAAAGATCGTCGGGTTGGGCAAATGTTGTTTTGGAGGACTGGTATGAATAGTCGCGCGAAGATCGACGAGAATCGACGAGTGTCGTCGACCCCGGCTCGACGATCGACGAGAATCGACGAGTGTCGTCGACCCTGGCTCGATGATCGACGAGAATCGACGAGTGTCGTCGACCCTGGCTCGATGATCGACGAGAATCGACGAGTGTCGTTGACCCCGGCTCGACGATCGACGAGAATCGACGAGTGTCGTCGACCCTGGCTCGACGATCGACGAGAATCGAACGTGTGTCGTTGACCCGGCTCAACGATCGACGAGAATCGAAGTGTGTCGTCGACCGCGGCTCGACGATCGACGAGAATCGTCGAGGTCGTCGTCGATAGCGGCTCGACGATCGACGAGAATCGTCGAGAATGGTTTTCTGATTCGCGTTGCCGATCGACGAGAATCGTCGAGAATTGGTTCTCTGATTCTCGACGATCGACGAGAATCGTCGACCGCAGGTCGACGGTCGACGAGTATAGTCCAACCGCGTTCGGCTAGAATCGTCGAGTATTGTACTCTGATTCTCGCGCAATCCTAGGTGATACTCGCCGACCGATCTCGCCGAATCTGTTTGATGATTCTCGCCGATTGTCGCTGATTCTCGCCGATTGTCACCGATCGTCGCCGATTCTCGCCGACTGATACTCACCGATTCTGGGACCCTATTTTTCTGGGTGGTCTGCGGATAGCGATAACCTAAGTCTATTTATGCCTTCGGTATAAAAGGGACACTTAGGGTTTTCGGGAAATATGCTTTTTGGCAGCCGATCGAATCGAAATCCACGGAAGCCGTTCCGCCCTTCATTCCGCCGATCCCGAATCCCGCCGACGGAAGGGTTCCTCCGCCGTGCTCGCTCCGTTGACCTCCTCCCCTCCGGCGATCGTCGCTGGTGTTGCTCTTCCTGGCGCGGATCTAGCAGTCCGCAGAAAAGCTAGGTGCGGTCTTTCTCCTTCCCGATTCACCGTGCGACGGAAAGATCGTGGTGTTCTCCCGCTCGTGTGGAATTCTGTAGAGACGTGGATATTATTCCACGTAGAACTCGCCACTGGCAAGAAGAAGACGAGTTTGGAGCATCTCCGTTGAGTTGTGACTCAACGCCACCGAGGTAATTTTTGCCTAGTTGCGTTAACTTCTTGATTCAATTATCATGGCCCGATCCCATCTCTTTTGGTTTTCTTGATGTTTTATTCTTCCGCTGCGTGCACAAGTTGTAACAACCCCATCCGTTAATATGATATATTCTAGAATCCGGCCGGGGCCCCACAGGATATATCACAAACAGTCGGTTGAAGGTACAGGATGATAACCAGAGTCGCGCATCGCACCTAACATAAAGCATTCTAGCGGAAGCCTAGACTACAACTTGAACTCCTCATGAATGTCCAAACTAAAACTCCACATTTTAATCATATAGGAATGTCTTACAACACGTACAAAAGAGTGGGCCTTATGGCCTATACAGGCTTTCACACAGTGGCCTAAAACAGATTAGCGCGCAGGCGGCCACAATAAAAGAAAACACTCAAAAGAACATATTTAGCCTTCGAGGGCTAAACAGCAGCAGCAACACCCGCAGGAACATCAGCCTCTATGCGACCCCGCTCGGCTCTCCAGCACCTGGAAAGGGACAATCCACCCAAACGGTGGCAAACAAAAGCAACGGTCAGCGTTCAGCTGACCAAATATAACGACCCTACCCCTTCTCTTGGTGGCAACAGTAATCTTCCCTGCAGGCATATTAGATCACAAGTATGCAAGCTCCCATCATCAAAATGTGCTTTCACGCACACAAGCCCATCACAACCGTTCGCTGCCAGGGCCCAAACGGTCCGTGCACTCAGGGCACATTCTTGGTGTTCTGGCAACCTCTTGCCCACTACCGTATCAGGGGTTATCACCCAACGGTAAATCTATGAGCATTTACTCCATGGCGTGCATTCGGAGTTAGTTCTTCGACACCGGGATGCCCAGTAGCCCCCCATTGTGGTCATGGCGCGCAGGCCGAAGACTCTTGCTATGCGCTCCAACAGACCGCACTTTTTGGTCTCACGTCGGACGGACATAGCGCATGTCGGATCCTCCACCCCCCGTTGCTCAAAGCGCCTTGCCTTCTCGAGTACAGCGTACATGGCTA